>CM031241.1:500129778-500297754 GCA_018340775.1 Taxus wallichiana var. yunnanensis
GAATTTATGTAGTTCATCTAAATAGCAACAACAATAGTAAAATGATGTAAATAATAGTATAGTAAATGTGGAAAGTGACCCAAGTAACTAAGAAAGTGGAAATGTAAAACCCTTAGAGCGCAAGGAGAGTTAGAATGAACTCGACTGATTAGAGGAGCTCGATGGACTATTTCAGAGGAAGTGACTTGGAGAAATAAAGGAAACAAGAATGATTGTGCCAAGGCCCAAGAGGGTGGATCTGAGTTGCTTCTAGTTGGATTGGGGTGCCTAGAGAGGGACTCGGGGCACTTGTGGGAACCTAGTCTATGTAATGGGTACCTTGGTGTGTGCGGGAGGTCATGAACTAAGTTTTAGGTGTTCTGTGCAAATGATCTGAAACCCTATCAGATGTTGCATCGTGCTCATTATGCTACGCCAACTTGACATTGTTGGTAATCCAAGATGAAGAAAAGACATGCAAGAAGACCAATGTAGGCATTAAAACCTAAAAAATAAGAATGCAAATGAATAGGTTAGAATGACCTCAACTGTCGAAACAATGGGCTTACTAACTGAGTGTTGCACTACATTTCAGACCCAAATGTAGTTCTGGTATGTGTGTGAATAGTCACTATTTCTTTACCAAAACCTTAGGCGTGTTGGCACCTAAAATTGGTATCTATGCCTTCATTTAGCCCACATGCTCATTTTTTATTGTTAATTTAATTTAATCATATGCCCATCCAATCTTCATTAATTAATTAATCATTTAGTATCTCACATGCCTAATTCCTATTAATTAATTAATTCATGTTAATTAATTAATCATTTAAATTTTCATTGCCCTAACCAACTTTCTAATTAGGATGCTTTTTTCCTATACATAAATCCCCTTGCTTTTTTAGCTTTTATCCTATCTATTTTTATGCCCTAATTACCCATATCTCATCCCGTGCCCGCATAATGCTTTAAAGAACTACCCATGATCTATAAAAACACCAAAATCCTATCAAAAAGTAGAAGATCGTGACCATTAGGGAAGATTTTCTGTCAGTCAGCAAGGGGACCAAGCCCGGTCATTGCCGATCCCCTATAAGCCTAAGTGTTTTCTTTCCATTATGCATCAAACAAGTAAATCGAGATCCATGTAATCCTCAAGCTCTCTCCCTAGCGATGAGCATCCTAGCACCTAAGTAGTTCTAAGACATCCACAGACCTCTTGGACATCCCTCCAACAGGCATGCTTCATCACTCTGATCATCGTTTGTGAGATCTTCTTATCATTATCATATTCCTTTCCATATATTTATCATATTATCATATATGCTTTGTTTCTAACGTAATATTATAAGTACAAAGTAACTTCGGAAACACTCAATAACCTTCCTCCTACAACTCCTTTTGCTTACATGTTGCCATTTTTTATCTTTTCATCCTTGGCTTTGCACTTTCTTGATGATCCATAGCACTATCCTCCTGGTCGTCATCGACTGCGGCCCTTTTTTTATCCATTAAACTATCCGTAACCTATCCACAATTCTCTTCCTCTCGGTTCTCTTATACAATATTTTTACATTAATTACAGTCCTTATCGGCTTCCAAATCACTCTCGGGCCTTTCAAGTGTCATGCATATTATCTATAGGCTCACATTCATCCTCCAGAGGTCATCGTCGACCAGATTTATAGAGTTTGGGTCGCCGTTGACCCAAACCAGGTAACACTTATTTTATGGTTATTTCAATCAAAACAGATTTAAATCCATCTTAATCAGTTTCTAGATTCGTATTGTTGTTGTTTATGCATGTTATGAAAAATACTTGCTTGATTTCATCCTTTTTTAAACAAACGGGGGTTGACATCCACCAAGGAATTCAAAAGCTTATGGATCCATGCTTAGTCGCAACCCCCGCCTCTATCTATCTAATCAAATCTCATTTTCAGTCTATCTTATTTACAGGTCTCGTAGCTAAGATCCATCATTTAACACTTGTATCAAGCATCACACATCCAAGGTAACATAAACCCTCTTTTATTTATGAGTTGTTAATTTCTTTAAGTAGGCCTAGCGCATTAACTTCATAACGAATGAGAAATTTGACAACATTCTTGTGCACACCTTGGTGGAAACCCTTTAGGTGATCTCTTTCTTTTCTATATTATGATTTTTTATACTAGCATTGTAGCAGTGAATCTGCCTTTATTGCTTCACTCATGTTGGGTTCACCGCTTAGATCATTCATAACCCAAAAGTGTAGATAAATAAGAAAAGTGTTATCCAGGTATTCCCCTTTTCCCTATTTTATCCTTTTGCATTGTACTTCCCTTCCTTGTTTGTGTTCTCATCGAAAATAATACTTTGTTTTGGCTTAAAAATAACCCTTCTTTTCTGCATCATGCTTGCTCATATAGTCTAAGTAGAGGTTCAATATTCTGCATCTCACATTTATCACACACAACCAAAACCTCACGAATTAATTAACACATAAAAACACTTCCTTTTCCTAGTAGATTGATTGGGATTTGATCTCCCAATAGGAAGCCACTTGAGACATTTCCAAGCCATAACTTACCTCATACCTGAAATATAGTTTGCCATCTTTTATGTCCTTTAATACCCATCCCCTTTTTTCACGCTTTCTTAATCAAAACATAAAAATTGTTTGCTTGTTTTTCTATTTAATAATGGAACCAAACTTTTCCTCGAGTAATTCTCAAGCGATTCCATTATGACCCCATCCAGACCATTGGTTTCTTCTAGGTCTTCTTCTATCCACATCCATTAATATCTCCGTCGCAGGCCCTTTGCTTGATCCCATCGACCGCAGAGTAGCCCATTTTATATCCCCACCACCTTACACCATTCATGCTTCCACCCACCATCTTTGTCCCATTACATCATGTGCCCTTCACTAGGTCATTCGACATCACCATACCCACTTCACTTATGGATATTCCTCACGAGAACCCCATCTCGTGACTTCCTCCTCTCGCAGATATCAATCAATAGATCTTGTTTCACCTTATGACATCTCCCCTTCATCTAACATACCTGTCTCACCTAGGGACATCCCTTATGAGCCTTATATGTATCATATCTTCCCATTTTGCCCCATCCCCATCATCTTACCATGATCACTATGCTCCTACATCCCCCCAAGCAATCCCATCTTCATCATGTGACATCTTCAGACAACCATTTCCTAATCCCCCACTACAAAGTTCATCTTCATCTTCTACATCACATCGATTTAATGCATTTTCAATCACACCATACATCAGATTCCTCCTCCACATTTATTTTACCCACTTGCTCATCTATTCCCATCCTGAATATTATGCCCTTTGGCCCCTTCCAAACATTATTCCCACTTGACTACCATATCCATGTTTACCTTATCTACCTCCCTTTATTTCTACCATCACTTCTCTTACGTCCACATCCGGTCCCACATCTTACCACATCTGCATTAGCTTAATTGCACATATCTCTACATCTACACCTTTCACTACACTTACATTGACATCATTATCACGTATTTCTCTATCCATGCTCGTATCACCCTCGACAATGTATCTCGCCGACATCTTTACCACCTATCTCCTCGCTTATGACCACCTCACTTACCTCGTATCCTCATCCACATCTAGTGTCTCAGACATCTACCATTCTACATCCACATCAGCTTATCACACCCATCACATTGATTAACTAAAATTAATCTAAACTAGAAGAAAATATGTAATGATAGTTAATCTAAATAGGAGGAATAAAACATTGTAAAGTACGTTAAAACAATATGGAACAACTCTAAATAAATATTATAAATAAAATTAAAACCCTAAGTATGCAAGGAAGTGAGGAGAAATGACTTAGCACACAATGGAAGATCACAGCGATGTGTCACACGTCCGATTATGGATTCCGTAAGTTAGAATGATCACTTAAAAGGTCTTGCTAGAAAGTTAGATATGAGTAGATTTGAGTTGACTTGATCGAGACTCCCCGGTCTCTGAAAATAGGTGCGCTTGGTTCTTGTAAAAAATTTGAATCTAATCTTTAGGGGTAGTTAGGTATCCTAAATATTTTGTCTTTCACACTCGGATTTTATGGGTTGCACCTGAGGTGTCTTCGATAATAGAAGTGATTGACCCGAAGAGAGAAGGAAGTATCAAACCCTAAGAGAAATAAAAAATGTAGAATGAATGGCTCAGACCGACCTCATCCACCAAACTAGTGGTCTTATTACCGAGTGTTGCACTCACATTTTAGACCTAGATGTAGTTCGTGTGTGTGTGTGTATGTTGTTCCCTTTGTGTGCTCTTGTGTCGTCACACTTTGTGAAGTAGCTGTGAGTAATAATAATTATATAAAGTGTAATAGCATGTGTGCATGGAATAAAATAAATTCCTCCCCCCTATATGTTGTGTGTGTTGATGCAGATCTCCTGGCGTTGATGCATGACATTATGTGGATCTAGTGATATAATGGATGTAACTCTAGATGGAGTGATAGTAGTATGTGACCACTAGGACCCTCATTCTAGTATGATAACTTTATATTTATAGGGTTCTCTTGTTCTAATTTCGTAATTAACCCCAAAATGGATGACTATGAAAAAGATAAGGATGAGAAATGGCTAGAAAGATCCCAAAAGAGGAGGGAAAGTGGAAAAATGGATCAGGGTGGCCTGGAGAGGACCGAGGCATCTCGAGGTGCCCCATTACAGGCTTAGGTGCCTTGATTTAGGCTAAAATGATGGAAAAATGCAAAATTGTTGGGCATGTATGTGGGAATGTGCAGGAAAGAAGAAATAAAATGTAAAACAAGATGGCAAAAAAGAGGGATTAATTAGTACTTTATTCACTTGAAAACCCTCTAAATAGTAGTATGAAAATCGAGCTAAATAATGCCTAAAGTGCATGATTTTGTGACTACAAAAATATCCTCAATCCACCTATATGCCTCTTTAGGTACCCGAAACAAATATAGTTGATACTCATGCCTTTTACATCCCTACTCAAACCCATAAAACCATCTACACCATCCCACATAGATCTCATTAACTGCATCATCCAAACACCTGTCATTCTTTCCACACCCACATCTACCCATCTCTCGTAGTTGGCCTTAATCCTCTATCTACATCTACTCCACCCTTGTTGGTCATTCCATCTTTAGAATCTATATTGGTTCCACTTTCTCATGCTTCTTCTCACACCTGCCGCATCAACCATTGTGACCACATCCCCATTATCTCCTTCTTCATCCACACCGCCTACATCATTCGAGAAATATTGGTGAGCACTTCAACTTACGACCACCATAGGTGATCCCCCCATTTCATCCACACAACCTGATATTCCCACATCGACCAATACCCATCCTCCTTAGAAAAAATCATGCCAAAATTACTCTCACCATCCACCACAACATCACCTTCTGATTCCTTGTCGAAATCACTGTCATCCCTACCAAGGGCATTCCCCAACCATCCAAATCCAAAAACCTTGGAATCCTTTCACAATGATCCCTTGAGCGTCCTCATAAGAAGATTGAAATTCCTCTAATCAAGACCAAATCTACATCCTCTATCTTAGGTCCGTATCCATCCATTTTAGGGCCCCCTCCTCCATCACGACTAGTTACCTAATCTAAATCCAAACAATCTATTCCCTTATAGACCAATGCACTCATTAAAAATACCTCCACCTGTCTAACCACCCAAGCCTAAATCATCCACTGCTATTTCTTCTTCTAGAGCACCTAGACCTCGACACAATTCACTTCATCCTCCCCATACACACCATCTCATGATCGCCTGAGTACATACATCTCATCATATGGAAGTCTTCTAGCATTTACTTCGGACTTCGCCATCACGCTTTCGCCTATCGTGGATTTTGAACTAAACCATCCAAAGCCATCATGGTTCAATTCTCACCATATCTCGTGCCTATCATCATACTATGGGTCATGACATTGAGCATCAAGGCCCTTTAGACCATCGTCTACTTATATTCTCGAGGAGAGGATCTCCTTGAAGAGTCTCCTTCTCCATATGTGATCCAAAGGATTTTTCACTATGGAGATCTTCCCTAAACTATGCTAAACCTGACCAGTGTTTGAAGGGATTCTCGAGACCTTTCAACAAGTATCTTTGAACTTCGGTAATCGTAGTTCATATGCAAATTCTATCGCCGGTCAAAGTTAAGGTCGTAAACGGGTCAACCCTGGTCAACAAGTCAACAAGTGGACCAATGACAAGGTGACACGTGGCAGTTGGAGACAAGGAAAAATTTATGGTCTTATAATGTTTCAAAATATTTCCATAGTATAGAGCTCTTCACAAGCTTTCTGACGCATTTTGAATAGACCAAATCGAGTTTATATGCAAAAGATATGTATAGTCAAAGTATTGGTCAAATGATGACGTGACACACTCGATGTGGACAAATGGCATATTATGGGTGTGACAATTTGGCAGTGTTTTTAGTGGCTTTGGATTTAAAATAATAATAATAATAATTTATTTAATCCATTATAGATGGGGGATTTGGAACCCTTGACTGTGCCAAAATATTTATCAACTTTACTAACTCGCCACTTTCTAGCAAGTGGTACAAGATGAGATCACTTCCATTTAAAGGGACCTTTTGGTAGGTTTGTAAAGGGACAACGAAGGACCAAACAGAAGATCACCATTTTTGAGGCACTTACTGATCCTAAATTTTGCAATAGTGTAAAAATCAAAGTTGTTCGTAATTTTGAGAGATTTCAAAAATGTAAATTTTGTTATAAGAAGTGATGTATATTTTCCCGTGTAGATGTTTTTTTCATCAGAATTTCACAGATCAAACACGAGGAGTAGGCAAAGATCTCTATTTTCCAACCATTTCTGGTTTGAATCAGTGCCATGGAGTAAAAAAGGGAAGTTTTTTAGAATTTCCTCTAGTTTCTAGAAATGTAAACCTATTTTATGTAGATATTGTAGATTTAATGTTGTAGACGTTTTTCAAATGTAATTGCACATGAAACTATCAGTGAAAATACTGTAGGGGCCACGGATGGACTTGGGAATGTTTCTGGTAAATTGCAGAGTTCCAAGAGGTTTGAATCAACTCATTTGCAGGTATAAACGTTATGTTAAGTCAATAGTGAAGGGATATTGTACTTCATTTGGCAATAATAGATCAATTCACTTTCTGTGAATCCGAGACGTAGCCTTCTGGGTGAACTCCATTATCAAGTTCTTGTGTTGTGGATTTGATTTCAGTTTTTAGAAGCTTTTGATCAGATAAAAACATTCAAGTTAGTTTATTTGATTAATTATTAAAGCAAGCAAAAAACTGGAGTAAATGGATTGAATGGAAATTTCAGTATCCATAACCCACAACAAGATCTGAATACACTTATCAACTTGGATTCAAATTTTAGTTTGAGTGTATGATTTGAAATCAATTGTGAATTTTAAAATGGATTTGTAATAGATTCAATACATTCACTTAAGTTGATAAAATTAAGGATAATTGATTTATTTGGAAGAATTTAAGGATTTGGGTTTCAAGAACTCCCAAAATTGGCTTAAACTCTTAATCAGTTGTCAAATTTTTAAATCTGAGAATTTTCTAAGTACTAAAAAAAATTAAGTACCATTTTCAGATCAAGTTGGTATCAAAGTAGGTGATCGCAATTGTAAACTTGCTAATCTCTCGAGTTTGGTATCAGAGCTAGTTTAGCTCTTGATTTGCTTCAGTTAATTTGGTTCAGTTTGGTTTTTGCATTTTTGGGCTTGATCTTTCATTTGCAGTGTGCAATTTGGAAGAACAGGTGTGCAAGAATCATGGGCAAGATGTCCAACAAGACCAAGTTTGAAGAACTTGAAGCATGTAATCATCAGATTTAGGAAGAGAATGCCTTCCTGAGATGTCAGGTGTTAACTCTAGAGGAGAAACTTGACACATTGAAAAGAGAGTTAGAATCCAAAAATGAGCTCTTGATGGTGTTGTAGATTAAAGGACCTAAGAAAGAGGTACCTATTACTATTGATGCATCCACTATGATAGATGAGTGCATAGTAAGTATGACAACACTTAATTCCTCTCCCAAAGCTAAGTTAGATTCAGAAAGTGTGCTTGGTGAATTTGAAAAACACACTAAAGGTATAGGATCTAAGCTTTTAAGTAATATGGGATTTAATGGAATTGGCCTTGGTAAGAACAACCAAGGCATAACTAACCAATCTTGGTAGAGGAAAGGCCTCACATACAGGATCGTGATATGCTAGTAAGCAGGGAAAAGGTGATTGGAGAGAGTTCCAAATCAGCTGGAAGAAGACAAGCTTCTAACAGCCAAGAGTCTTCCCCCTTAGCATCAGGTGGTTCATCCTCATCAAGAGGATCTAGTAAGAATTCACCATGGAGAGGTATATAAATCCCTCCACCTTCTATTTACCATGGTTCTAAAAGAAAGGTAAACAAATTGATCCCTTGTCTACACTGGAAAAATTTGGCTATGATTTTCAAGCAATGATGAATAGTTATCCATGCACATTTTGTGGGTTGTCTAATCATTGTGTGGCCAAGTGTAGGAAGTATAAATCCATATTGGAACAGTTTGAGAAAATGCATTCTCCTAAACCTGGCTCGACTAAGAGCAGTCAAGGTAAGGTTCCTAAAAATATGGATCCTAAAAAGGTAGATCAAAGATTTTGTGATCACTGTAAAAACAAAGGTCATTTAATTGAAAAATGTTGGAAGCTACATCTAGAACAAAAATTAAAATTTGTTAAAAAGGATAAAAGTTTAAAACCAACTATTATGACCTCTTTAGTGGCACATGTAAAAACTGAATTGATCAACCCCCTAAATAGGACAATATGTTGAGTAAGGTGGGTAAGCAATTTATCAATTTTATGTTTGCATAAGTTGATTTGTGGAATACATGCAAACTAACAAGGCAGTTTTGGAAAATCCTGTTGAATTGTGAAAAAGGATAAGCTCCAAATTTATTTTTCTGCTTTGGTGTTGGTGAAGTATCCTGAAGAGGAAATAATCAGGTGATAAGTTTAAAATACTTGATGTAATTTTCTTTTTGATGGTTTTACAACTTCATCTTTCAAATAACATTTATAGTTTAGTGGGCATGATCATTGGTCGATGTCTATATTTGGATTGTAGTTAGTATGTTGTTATTGTGTAAATTGTGGCATGTAGGCATTGTTTGTAAGTGTACAACTTATACAAACTCTTTGTTTACTATGCATGATATTTACACGTGTGTAAGTCTTATTGATAGGCTTAATATTTGTAACTATCAGGTATAGTTGCAAATAGTATGTACAAGTTTTGCACTAACAAGTTGTGATTGCATGTTACATTTGCATTGTTGACAGTGGTGAGTGCAGGATCAAGATGTACAGAAGAAGAATATGGCAGTTGCAGTGTCATATCAATCAGAATATAAGCCATGGGTGAAATTCCTTTTTTGTTTTAATTATTGCAATTTTTGGTAAAATTACCATGTTATAAACTGGGTTCTATGTTTGTATTATGCAGAGAACATGTGTACAGTTCAACAGAGTGAATTTCCATTTTGAGGTCAAAATGGTCTTACTGGGAGGAGTGATCTGGAGGATTTTTCACTATGCAAATCTTCCCTAAACTTCCCTAAACCTAGACCATGTTGAAGGGATTATTGAGACCTTTCCGATGGTATGCTAAACTTTAGAATCGGAGTTCGTATGCAAATTCTATCACCGATCAAAGTTAAGGTCATAAATGAGTCAACCCTGGTCAACAAGTCAACAAGTGGACCAATGGCAAGGTAACACGTGGCGGTTGGAAAAAAGGAAAATTGATGGTCTTGTAATGTTTCAAAATTATTTCCATGGTATAGAGCTCATTACAAGCTTTCTGACGCATTTTGAATGGACTAAAATTGGAGTTCGTATGCGAAAGATATGCATAATCAAAGTCAGGTCAAATGATGACATGACACACTTTGACGTGGAAAATGGCATATTATGGGTGTGACACTTGGCAGTTTTTAGTGGATTTGGATTTAAAATAATAATAATAATAATTTATTTAATCCATTCCACGTGAATAAGCCTAATCCCATGGGATAAGGAGGATTTTGTGGCCAAAAGTTATTTAAAGGCTTATCCTATCCCTTTCCCACCAAATGTGGGGTCAATGGCTAAATTGGGCACCTAAACCTATGGAAGGGGGATTTGAACCCTTGACCTGTGCCAAAATATTTATCAGCTTTACCAACCCGCCACTTTTTAGCAAGTGATAGAAGATGAGATCACTTCTATTTAAAGGGACCTTTTGGTAGGTTTGTAGAAGGGACAACGAAGGACCAATTTGCAGAGATCACCATTTTCGAGGCACTTACAGTCCAAATTTTGCAATGGTGTAAAATAAAAGTTGTTCATAATTCTAAGAGATTTCCAGAAATGTAAAGTTTGTTATAGGAAGTGCTGTATATTTTCCTGTGTAGGTGTTTTTCCATCATAGTTTCACATATCAAGTGCAGGAGTAGGCAGAGATCTGCATTTTCCAACCACTTCTGGTTTGAATCAAGCCATGGAGTAAAAAGGAAGTTTTTCATAATTTCCTCTAGTTTCCATAAATGTAAACCTATTTTATGTAGGTTTTTACATTTAAATTTGTAGACATTTTTTTCAAACGTAATTACACAGGAAACTATCAGTGAAAATACTGTAGGGGCCACAGATGGACTTGGGAACGTTTCTGGTAAATTGTAGAGTTCCAAGAGGTCTGAATCAACTCATTTGCAGGTATAAAGGTTATGTTAAGTCAATAGTGAAGGGATATTGTACTTCATTGGGCAATAATAGATCAATTCACTTTCTATGAATCCGAGACGTAGCCTTTGGGTGAACTCCGTTATCAAGTTCTTGTGTTGTGGATTTGATTTCATTTTTAGAAGCTTTTGATCAGATAAAAACATTCAAGTTAGTTTATTTGATTAATTATTAAAGCAAGAACAAAACTGGAGTAAATGGATTGAATGGAAATTTCAGTATCCATAACCCATAACAAGATCTGAATACACTTATCAACTTGGATTCAAATTTCAGTTTGAGTGTATGATTTGAAATCAATTGTGAATTTTAAAATGGATTTGTAATAGATTCAGTACATTCACTTAAGTTGAAAAAATTAAGGATAATTGATTTATTTAGAATAATTTAAGGATTTAGGTTTCAAGAACTCAATTGGCTTAAACTCTTAATCGGTTGTCATTTTAAATTTGAGAATCTAAATCTTGAAAAAAATTAAGTCACATTTTCGGATCAATATGCCACCTCATCCATAGCCCATTTGAGTCCTCTTCTCGTTCCTCCATCCATTTAACCTCCTCAACTACCTACATCATTTTTTGTTACCCATCCTCCACACATTATTCCTCCTGATGAGGGTCCTCCTTTATTCATTGATTCTATTTTCCTCGCTACACCATCCTCATGAAATCCATTTCATATCTTCTCTCGACATTCACCATCTTATTCAAATTCCTTTTGCTAGGGGATCATCTTCCCATGTTATTGATCCTTTAACATTTTTCTTCTCATCTTCACTGATTCATCCTCCCACACTAGGGGGACTGTGGTTTCTAGGACTTGTCTTTTCATATATTAGTTCCTTTCCACATTCGACATCATCCTATCTCATCTAGCTTGATTTATCCAATCATGTCTTATCTCCTCCTCGTTGCATGACTCACCTTTGTAGCTTATATCTCTGTTTCCTTTGGGAACACCATGGCTTTGTCTAAAATCCTCTGCTAAGGCACATACTTTTGATTCATATTTGATTCATCCCATCTCACCATCCATTTGTCTTAAACGCATATATTTCACTCTCTTATTGAGTAGCGCTTATTATTATTCTCATCATTTATCTTATCCTATCTAACATGACGTTAACATCGGTGGTCTCATAGCTTTATCAAAATACCACTACTCTAGAAAGGAGCCAACACGAAAGGTTTTCCCCTAACCGATCGCACTCATACATCATTACACATAAGTATGGGTCGTGAGCCTATCGCTTGCCTCCACGACGGTAAATTAGAAGTGGAACCGCTTAACGCATTGCACTTAGAACCATTCTATTTTTAGCACATTTACCAATGTGCCCTTAGTTATATCCTTGGATCATTCCTCCATCTTAGCCCCTTTCCATCTCTCATTGTGATTATTTGTAACTATGTGGTCTTCTCTGTCACTTCCTATATGTGACTTTAAATATGGGCACCATGGCTCTTCCCATAGCATATTCCTTATGTATAAGTTCTCCCCTTTGGTGAGAACTCCGCAATCATTACATCTATTACCCTCTTATTCACCTATTGGAGCCATGCAAAGGGTCTAGGGGTGTCTCTTGTACACTCATTACCCCTCCTCAGTGATCTACTTATCTAGTCCCAAATCTCTCCCATGTAAAATTAAAATTCATGGATGATTAAATCAAAAATAAAAATTATCAAAAACAGACTGATCCATTGAAGGACAATTGTTCACGCAAAAAATGAAAAGAAAAAAAAGTCAAAAACATGAAATCAAAATCAAAATAAAAAAGAAATAGACTGATCCCTTAAAGGGAGACTATCATTTAGTCTTGCCATCAATATATTGTATAAAGTAGACCATACCCTCAAAGGATGGCTACTTCTTATGGCATTTAAAGGCTTCCCACATTGATCAACCTTCCATTTTATCAGTATCCTAAGAAATCTTCCTGCATTGATCAACTTCCTTCTAGCAGACTTCCCGCTTGCATTTGTTCTCTCTCCTCTTCCTAGAGTTTCGGAATAGTTTAGGGAACATCACTTTTTGAGAACCCTCTTTCCTCTATACAAGTACATCTCAAACCCCTTTTGTCATGTCAACAAGAGGTTTGTGATTTTGAAATGACTAACTACCGTCAAGTTATTTGCTAACATCCGCTTGGGTGCATGTGCCTTGCTACCCGCATCCTCTTCTTGTTTTTACCTCCAATGTAGTTGGAGGCATATTTTCCTTACACATTCCTCACTATAACATAGTGTTGTCCACACTTATAGTTCATCACCATTATGAGGAATCTCATTTTAATCCTATCGCATCTATCTTTCAACACATCTTTCTTTATCCCAATCATCTACCTATCTACCAACACATTTATTCTTACTTACATCCATCATTAATCACATCCATTTTCAATTTTTTTCATCACGCTTTACCCATATACATTCCAATTGCCAAATTTAAACATAAAACATATAGTTCTAATCCTCACATCACACATTTATATAATCACATATCAATTTAAAATAACCATCTAATCATACATTTATTTCACCATCATCATGAGATATAAACAAACATGCATTCCAAGAGTAACCACCATGATCACATATGATCAAAACAACCATCATCTAATCCAAGAGCCATAATCATCACATAAATCTAAAATCATCATCATGACATAAATACAAAATCATCACCACATCAAATTAAATTCATCATAGCACATAATAATAAAAATGAGTATCAAAACATCATGGCCCTCTAGGGGGCTCCCTCAAAGTAGAAATACTATCAAAGTCATTAAACTACATGTCCGACGCTCTTAGACCTCTCTCTCCAGTGGGCATGTATAACACATAAACCATATGTACCATTTCCACCTTCCTAGCCACACTCCTCTCAAGTCACGACTTTGAGCTACACTTGTTGTACTCCTCGACAACCTAGCTCCACCTGCGGCCTACCTCTTGATATGTTCCCAGTATCTCAACATCTGAGGTACCCTATGGATCACAATGTCCTCATAATATTTGGCCTAGGTGACCAACGCTAGGTACCTATCCATCACAATCATGCCAAGAGATGCCATCTATCTTGATCCCTATGGTGCTACTTCCTGAATACATTGGCTGAATCAGAGCTACAATAGTAGTCAAATATCGAAAATGGGCCCTATAGGTCTCCCTATGCCCGCAGAATGATCTCTCTCCTAAATAAATCTCTCTCTCTCTCTTGAGTGACCACATCCCACTCGCTGCAAGGTCATGTCTCTCTATTCTCATCTCGATCTAGCTCAACATGCAAGCATGCCACCTTTGTAGCCTCTCCTCGCTCCATTTCCTCCGCATCCTAGAGCCACCTCAACCTTAATCTCCATCTCCTCTATCTCCTCCTCTTCTCTCCTCAACCATCCAAGTTTCCCATGCTATCGTATTCCAATCGAGTATCTCCTCTTACTCCAACATCGTTGTCATCATCTCAAAGCACGACCTCCTCCTCCAATGGGTCTTCCATAGTAGGACTCAACAAATCTCTATCTAGCTCCTCCCTCCTATACAAAATTGGATCATCAAGCACTGGCTTGAATGACTCCAAAGTGTCGCTCTAACCCTATCAAACTAAATGGCCTCAATCATCTTCGGTCATCTTCCATGTACCCACATCGCCGCCTCGTGTCGGCCAACTCTGCATCTACCTCTAGCTATGCAGGAAATCTCGATACGACTCCACCTAACCTCGATCAACATAAAACTCGCAAGATGATCTACGTACCAATCCACATTCTCTCGCCCCTATCTCCGAAGGCTTGATCAACCCTCCATCTCAAAAGTCTAACTACTAATTGAATATTGTCTTCTCGTGATCCACAAGCCCTAAGGCCTAATCACTGCAACATGCTCATAAGCCCAACAAGGTAGCAAGAAGCCTATATCCAACCCCCGATCTCCTACTTGCCCTCAGATCCAAATAGCTCATGATAAACCTGAGCTAACAAGGTTGTCCCAAATGAAAAGACTATCTGGTGCTCCACTATATCGGCCACTACACCATTCAACGCCCATGGAAACCAAGTTTCTCTTGATTCTAACAAAGCATATTAGGACACTATCATCATCACCATACAAATCAATTGGTTGCGTGCCACCCCATCCTCATATATCTACTCATAAAAAAATCCCCTAAAGAAAATATGATACGAGGTGCATCAACTCAAAATATCCATGTCAAAACTATCAGTTTGTCATTACTAGTAATGGAAAATATCTTCTCTCCCTGTATCGGGATCCTGAGAATCCGATACACATCCTCTAAGGCATATGTCCGCTTTGTCATTACTAGTAATGGAAAATATCTTCTCTCCTCAGACGGGATCCCGAGAATCTAATACACATCCTCGAACCAAAATGTACATGTCTGCCTATCCCACCTCTTAACTAAAGCAATCATAAGCCCCACATCCAGTGGGATCCTTTGATAATGTCTAAATCCTCCTAATCCAACTGTAGACAGATGATCCCACTCAACATTCGCCACATCCCCTCTGATTTGCTCATAAAGAGCAGCACTCGATCTCTCGTATACCAAAACATAAGCAAAACATGTATACATTAGACCGTTGATCCAAAAATCCATCCAAAGTGCATTAAAATTCAACCTAAATTAATTTTTAGCTAATCTAACCCTAGTTGACATTGACCTAGGTCGTCGACGCATGGTCGATCGCCATGCCCTAAGGCCCGCCCGATGTCAACCCATCTTGGTTGCCACCAATCGCCTCCCGACATCATCCATTTTTCTACCAAAATGTAAAAAAAATAAAACATTAAATTTAATTAAAAATGAGTGTGAGTTTTATTACTCGCCATCCTCCGCACCCGGCTTTTTCACACTCTCTAACAACCTCTATTCTCTTTTCTCGCTTTGCTCTTTCTCGTTAAGTTTGCACGTGAAAATGAGCATCCTCACCGACCTCTTGGGCTTATATAGCCCACTGAACCTTGGTCACCCGACCCCATTGGGTCGTCGTCGATTGGCTTTAGTCATCGTTGATTGCCTTAGCAGTAACTATTTTGGGATTTTCCTCATCCTCGTACTCTTCCCTTTGGGCATTCTTCAAAAAGTCCACTATTGTGGCCATAATTATTTCCCTTTTAGACATTTTAATCCAATCACAGAGTGCACCGTTGTGGTCATATCTATCTATCTCTCCTTCGGGAATATACACTCTTCCAAGGTCCCATTGGGCCATACTTATCCCTTTCTCGAGCATACTTTATTTTCAAAGTCCACCTTTGTGGCCATCTTTTTTCTCCTTCGGGCATGTTAATCATATCTATTCCCTAAGTCCACCTTTCATGGCTATAATCACTCCTCTTTTGGGAATTTCATTTTATAATCCTATCTAATATGCACATGAAGTCCTATTTTGAGGCCATATTCATCTTCCCCTTTGGGCATTACATTCATTATATCAAGTCTAGTCTTGTGGCCATATTCATCCCCTTCCTTGGGGAACTATTATTTTTCATCAAATTCCACCCTTGTGGTCATGTTTTTTCCCCTCTTGGGGCATACTTTTTCCTTTGCTTTCCATACCTTTCCCCACTTGGGGCATATTTGTCTTTTTCTCATAATTTCTCTCTTTGGGGCATATTACTTCATCACTCACTCTTTCATTTTTCCTTCTCATCCATTTTTCATGTCCTATTGGGTACCATATCATTCATCCTCATCCATTGTGGACACACACCTTTTCACTCGATTCCTTGTGTATGAAGTATTTCACATACCCTTTTGCATATAGTTGCACATAATTTGATGACTTGCCTATGACCCATCGTCATCCCGAATGCATCCATACTACACCGAATTTCACCCACCGACCGGTCTCAGAATGTTGTAGCCCATCTCTCGCTGAGCCCACAATTTTCCTCTATCAATGTGATATTGAGTCACCATCATTATTTTTATCCATATTGCGATCCTTTTTTCCTGGGGCATCTTTCCTTGTTATTCCTTCACCCATATTTTCATCACCCAACCACCCTTTTTCATCTACCTTTTTCAAACGCGTCATTGATTTCCTTGGACGTCATCGATCCCCCATTTGAGGGGGAGCTTATAATCAATACTTTATCCTCATCCAACCCTTTTTATTTTTGTCTCATGGCTTACTAACACAAACCACTCAACAAAAAGGGGCACAATGTAGACACATTTAAAGCAAATTGATAGAGTAAGAAACATTTAAAGCAAAAGTTGGGCTTGATCTTAGAACAAATGGGTGCCTTGAAGAATATGGAGTTATTAACACACATATTCAACATTCTTAAGGCATATTGAAATTTACACCTCAAAGGAGAAAGGCTCAGAGCACATTTTGCTTGTAAACATTTATGTTCAAGTGCAAAGGACTGCACAATTGCATGCTAGATAAAAAAAACCCTTAATAACAACCCTAGATACCTTCACAAAGGGCAGTGAATTATTTGAGTTGATCTTCTGAGAACCACAAAGATTTTAGCATCTCCTTCAAGATCACTTTAACCATTGTTTTCACTTAACTCATCAAAAACATGCTTCAACATGCATCGCCAAACCACATCCACTGCAAACATTTGGCATTACACTGATTTTATTCTCAAGACAATGTAAAAACACTTTGAAGACCTTTTAAACAACCTTTAGGAGGAAATATTCACCGTTATAACCTCTTGAGCGGTGTTTCTAAGTTCACTTTTATTATTGATAAAGAGCTATAAAACATGACTTTGGTCAGTGCACTCACCGAATGTGATGAAGGATGCAGTTTGACCCTTGATATATTCTTCAAATACCAAACCAAGACCCATGACATATGTAAAAACATCAACACATCTTTATTAAAGATTTCGAGGCCAAATTAGTCATCGAGAACAATTTTTACCTTTTGCTCCCGTAGGTTAGAAAATGGTCTAGAGAGCAAAAACTTCTTTACAAAAATGCTCATATCTTTTCAATACACCTCCTTTTGAGAAAATTATTTTCGCACATGATTTTTTCTATGAAAATTTACTCCAAAAATTCCATCTATCATTTATTCAAAAGAGTCTCAGTATAATCCTTTTCTTGAAGGCTAAGAAGCCAGAAGCCTCAAAATACACTTTTCAAAGACATGTTTTACAAGAACTCATATAACTTACTCAAATGACCTCACAATGACCTGAAATTTTGCATGAAGCACAAAGAAACCTTCTTCCATCATTTAACATTATTTTTTTGAAAATAATATGTTTGAAATTATCTATCCCATCTCATTTGCATGCAAGAACACTACTTATTCTCAACACCATTTCTGACCAACATACAAAACTAACTCTTGGGGTCTGAGCTGAGCTAACCTTTGCTCACATATGTTGTGGATACTCTCTCAAATATTCTCCCATTATTTCTCTATCCTGTACCATCCTATCACACCTCATCAAACACATTGGGCACCTGAAACCATCCTGAAGTGGCACTACCAATCAACCTTCAAGTCCCTACCTTCTTGAAACCACATGAAATCATCTTGAACCTCTGAAGAAAACTTGATATGCTTGCTCTTTCTTTCTCCCTTTTCCATCAATGCCTTTGACATCAATGACAACAACCGACAATACAACAGGGTGGAACAATCTCCCCCTTTATCATTGATGGCAACATATGAAACTTGATGACAAACTGATATAATTGATAATGATACAAGTTTCCAACACTCTCTCTATGCCTTTGACATCTATGAAAAGATGCACAAGTGCACCAAATTGATTAGATTGGAAAAATTCAACAAAAAGATAATGCTCATACCTTGCATGTACTCCCCTAGGAAGATGTTGTTATCTTGTCTAAAGGGATTCAAATTTGTTGCATTTATTCTTCCATTCAACACCTGCAACATTCCATCTGAAATAAAATCATGAATATTTAGTCTTCACATTATTTCTACTGTCTTTACTAGTTCATACAACTCCCCTTTAGATGTTTTTTCTCTTCCCGAGCTCTTATGCCTCGCCTTGACTCCCCATGTCATGATGAGGTCCTTCTGACTGTACTCACCTGTAGGAATAGCCCTTTTTATATACCACTAAACCCTGACTATACATACACAACCAATTCATTTACTAGGTCTAACTTCAATTGTCAAGATACATACCATACAAACACATGAACAAACTATGAGTACCTCAAAGAAGCAATCTTAGACACTTCCCTAGTTGTGAAGACTCTTTACCATGCTAGACCTCATGATGTCCATATTATTTTATACAAAGATAGGCAAATAGATTAATTCAATTGCTTGTGATTAACATTGAGCATTTACACGTCTTGTGTTTCATCTTGAGATTGCAAATAACCATACTCTACAATCTATACATATAATTTTGTATCCGTGGCATTCATCACACCTTTCTATGTTGGCAAAAACTTAGGGATTCCACCAAAAATGTATTGTATCTTCTTTTATCCATCAAAATTGCTTATTCACAGTCTTCTAGAGGTGCTAATTGTCCTGTAGTATCACTTTTAACATGTTATATAATATTCTCGTTTATACCTTAATCATGAGAAACAATTCATTTTTCATTTGAAAAGATGTGAAACTTTCTTCTTAGCATTTGTTCCTTAGACATAATGATTTACCATGTCTTAGACCCTTAATTCATTATCATACACTTAAATAAATAAAACTACCCTCTTTTGTTACTAATTATGTTTTGGAGTAATTAAGTGCATATGAGTATACCTTTGAATTCATATTTTGATCTCATATAAAATTCTCAAACTTAATCATAGTCAAGGAGTTGGATTTTAGTTTCCACAAACTCCAAGTTCATCTATTTACTTCATTTTCAGTTGAACATGACACTAACACAACATACTAAGTTAGATCTTATGAAAAGTGCCATGGGTAACTTCTAGGCATAAGGTACACTGAGATTTGACAAAAATCATCATTGAGGACCTACATACTTTTCATTACTCCATTCTCCATGAATCACTTGCTTGGACATATGATGCATAGGCATAGAACCAACTCATGGACTGATCACTACATTAAATCCCCAATTACTGAGAATAACTCCACAAACTCAGGCTCAAACACTAAAATTCAATCTATTCTCCTTTCTTGCTTCATGTCTCTTGTGACTTCATCTTATGAGATATATAACTTAGACTCATATTTTTAACTTTTAGACTGATCTGCACTAATATTTGCACTTTGTTGGCTGATATGCACTAATATGTGCACTAAGAGATGAATGATATGCACTTATACACAACACTTGAGGAGAGCAACATGCTTACTATTATATGCTTGATTGAAACACAAACCTGGAGCAACAAGACTATGACAACAACCTCATACTTGTCTTTACCTAAAAACTTAACCATGACTTCCATACAAGACTTGTCAAGTACATGACCCTTAAAAGAATGAATAACATACCTTAGGATTCTTTCCATGCTTGAACATCTTGAATGCATGTATCAACACCAATTGATGAAAAAGACCTTCAAGATTATACTTTTATTTTTTTCAAAAACCGATGCATGCCTTCTAAAAGCCTAGAGAAGGCATACCACCTCATGGGATCACCTTAGAATAGTAGGAAGTCATCAAAGTAACTTGATGACTCATTCTTTCTTCCTTTTTCTCTTGTTTTCTTGTTAATATTTTTAGATTCATTCCTTGGTGTGACCACAAGATCACTTGAGCTCTCATCCTCTTCTTGGGTTCTAGATAGACATAAATGTTGCAATTCATACACTGTTCTAATTCTACTTGGGGAAATTTTTTTCATGCCTCATACTTGAGAATCGTTTTCTTTCTTATTGCCTTTGTCATCATTTTCTACTATCTTGCTTGTGCTTGTTTCCTTGTGACTGATTTAGATTGTTGGTTTTCTTCAGCATATGCCCTTGCTTCTTCTTTTTGACATCCTTTGATGTTTTAGTTTTTGATTTTTCTTCCTTGACCTTGCATACCCATTTTTCTTTGTGTATCCTTTTATCTTGTCTTTGAAAGGCATTCAACTTATAGCTTAATATAGGTGACTCATGATAATGTATTACAAAATTTCCTAGCTCATGGCAGTTAAAGCACATAGCCTGATTCTTTTCCCAACACTGATTTTCCAGATCTTCCAAAAAGTACTTTGCTTTATGGCCATTTTCTTTGTAATTAAAACACACTATGTTCTTTCTCATAGTAAGACCTGCAATATCTCCATGGATGATATTCATATATCTTTCTTCTATAGTCTCTTGCTCTATGTCTAAAGATATTGCATGAAAAATAAACTCCATGAAACATACCTGATAATCTCCTTGTAGCTAACTACCTAAAGGTCTTCTTGTTCTTTTGTTTTCCTTCTTGGGATGAGAACATCCTTGAAAAGAAGTATTACTTGATTCAACTCTCAAAACCTTTTTCTTTATTTGTTCCAGCTCTTCTTTTAGGGTCTTTACTTCTGCATTTAATTTTTCACATTCTCCACTCTTGGCTTGAATAACTACTGACATGTCTCATGCTCTACTCCACTAGAATGTCCTTTTTTTCTTTGCAAGTTTTCAAGCTGATTAGTAACTTGTACCAAATCAATATTCAGGGTCTTTAGATCCTCTTCAAATTTAAGGCAAGCAGTTTCTTTATATTTTAATGCCTTTGACACTTTTTCAACAAATGAAGCCATCTCATTTAGTTCTTGACCATGGTTAACTTCCTTAAGCTTGATTTCTTCCTTTAACTCCTTTATAAGAGCTTGAGAAATTTCATACCTCTTCTTCAACACTAATTCTGCTTGAATGTACCCATGCTTGTTTCTTCAGGATCACCTCTAAGATGTTAGGCTTGATTCAGAGGACCTTGCTCTTATACCAATTGTAGAAACTATGACACTGAGAGGGGGGGTGAATTAGTGTATTCACAAACATACCTTCTTAATCTAAAAACACACACAAATAAATTGCAAGAGAGTACAAAATGACACAAGGTTTAATGTGGGAAACCCAAAATGGGAAGAAAACCCACTGAAACTATGAACTATGCTTAGGACCAATTTGTCCTGCTTCTATTACATTAGTTTCAAGGTTGAGCTTCAACTCAACCAGGAGCTACTACTCCTCAATTTGACTAAGATGCTACCTAGTTTGGAGGCTTAAATCCTCTGTAGTTAAATCATCTTCTACTAATATTTAGTGAGCTTCAACCAACGAGGAAGCTTCAACTACCTAACTGCTAAACTTCCACTTAGACTTATTCTACCAATTTGGTCACTCTTGAGTTACTGTGTTCAACAACTGATGATGACCCCTATATCTACACACTTTCTTCTTCTTCTGCTGCTCAATTTTGTTCCCAAATTACTATTCTTCTCATTCCTGTCATGGTTTCATTCATTTTATTCAAACCTCTTGATTTTCCTTCTCAAAGCCCTCAAAACTAAAAGCATGCAATCTCCTCGCTCATAACCTCTATCTACGCTTATTCACCTCTGCTCTCATAAGGGTGGTTTCAGTACTAAATCTGTATTTCACATGTCCAATTTTACAAAGAATGAAGTGATTCATTTATGTTCATTTACTGTTATATCAAGCCTTATAAACTATTTAACACCTTTTAAGATAGTTCTGTAAACATTCTCTATCACCTTCTGTATCTCAGTCTAAAACTACTTTCAAATACACCTAAATTTCTTCTCAGAACCTCACTATACTCTTTCCTTCTCAAATGAAGTCATCCTTTTTCATGTTGTAACTAGGAATAATAAAAAAAAAACACTGAAACCTTAGTTTCTTCAACCTCTCTGTTAAACTCAAACTTGTTCTACCTACTTTCACTCTTGTCTCTCTATTTGATATACCACTTTCATACCTTCTGTGACACTCAACTTTAGTTCACACCTCTATGTTCAAATATTCATTTCACTATTATCGTGCTTCTTGACTCTCAGAATTTTTAGTTCAAATTCACATAAAACATAATTTGCAATCTTCAGTACTTATCAGATAGGTCTATGTCTCTTTTCAACTTCACCACTCTTGAAAATTCTAAATGTTCATTCAATAACTCTTCAACATCCTTTTCCACGCCCTTTTACTTGACCTTTCATATCACTTCTTATATAAGTTCAACGAGCCTCATAACTATTGAATTATGTTCAAATTTTTTGAGTTCAGTTATATTGTCTTGTAGCTTTGTCTTACTTCAAATATTATTATAGAATAATTACACTTATTACAAGAAACTTTTTACTTTACTTTAAGAATTCAAAACTTTTATTTTGTAGCGTTTTTCTAACTTTTCAAGTCATATCCTTGCTCAAGTGCTTGGCTCTTCAACTTCTCATGAAGACAAAGAATTTTTTCTTGAGTGAGTACAAAAGAAAACATGGATTTATACCTTCCAACCATCGAGAAAATAAGATATTAGACACTTTAAGGATTTAATGCATTCTTAGCATGAGATTTGATGAATTTACACATAGCTTAATCACATTCAACTCAAAGAATTTGTTTATAGTTTTCAATGGAAGCTCTTGTACATGCAGATAAGTCTCTGTTGATTAAAGTATGATATAACATGAAGGAAGAAATTTTTCAAACTTACATGATGGCCTCTAGAGCATTTTCAAACCTTCATCCATCTTAGCACAACTTTTATTAGGCAACTACTTGTACCCACTGTAACATACCACTCACATTTTACAAGAGACACTACTGTTGCAGTCCACTTTCACAAATTGTGCATCTTAGGATCTTGTTCAAGCTTTTGAAATGATATCTTAGCATTGAAACATCATTCCAACACCTGAACCCAGAGAAATTTGATCAATATTTATTTATAATGCAAGAAACACGTTCTCAGTCTAACACATTTTTGAATATTTTTGCTGTAAAATGCTCTTCATATACATTACCATTCGATGTGATTTATTTTACAAATACTTATAAATAAATTAACATAGATTTATTAAAAAAATGTGGATATTGGTTGGATGAATCTCTTTATTCGAGCAAATTTTTGTTACGCAAAACCCTAGATTAGGGTAAGAGACTGTACTATATCCGAGAGCTTTGAAAATTGAAGTCTTCCTTCAAGTAAAGTCAAATTTGAAGTAATCAATTCCAAGATATTTTTAGGGAATAAATTCACCTTCTTTAAATGGTATTCATCCTTGGAATTTTTCCAAACATCCCTAGTTAGAATGCATACAGTCCCCACACCTTTAGTCTATCTAACAATGTTATAACAATGATAACCATGTTATGCTTGAATATTTATTCAAGTCTTTGATTTGCATTGTAGATGATCCACAAGCCTTTATGAGGTCAATTTCAAACACTATATTTTCATAGTTCCTATGAATAGCTTGACAACTTAGCAATTTGTAGTCCATACCTAAGACTAAGAACATGACAATCTTGATTGAGTAAGAAATATTTAAAGCAAAACTTGGGCTTGATCTCAGAAAAAATGGGTGCCTTGAAGAATATGGAGTTGTGAACCAACATATTCAACATGAGAGGATAAACACTTAAGGAATCTTAAAATTTACACCTAAAATGAGAAAGGCTCATAGTACATTTGCTTGTAAACATCCATGTTCAAGTGTAAAGGACTACACAGTTGCATGCTAGATTAAAAACCCTTAATGACAACCCTAGATACCTTAAAAAAGGGAAGTGTCTTCTTTGAGTTGATCTTCTAAGAACCACAGAGATTTTATCATCTCCTACAATATCACTTTAACTGTTGTTTTCACTTAACTCATAAAAAACATTCTTTAACATGCATTGCCAAGCCACATCCACTACAAACACGTGGCATTATATTGTTGTTATTCTCAACACAATGTCAAAACACTTTAAAGACCTTTTCAAAAACCTTCGGAGGAAAGATTCACTATTATATCTCCTGAGCATGTTTCTAGGTTCACTTTTATGAATCATAAAGAGCTATAAAACATGACTTCAACTATGCACTCATTGAATAAGATGGAGGATTCAGTTTTACCCTTGATAGATTCTTTAAATACAAAACCAAGACCCATGAAGTATGTAAAAAACATAAAAACATCTCTAATAAATATTATAGAGGAAAAATCAGTCATTGGAGAATAATTTTTACTTTTGCTCATATTAGCTCGTAAAACATTCTAGGAGAACAAAAAAGCTGCTTCACAAAAATGCTCATATCTTTTCAATACACGTCCTTTTTTTGAAAATTATTTTTACACATCATTTCTATGCAAATTTAATCCAAAAATTCCTTCTATGATTTATTTGAAGGTGTCTATATAATTTTTCTTGAAGGCTAAGAAGCTAGAAGCCTCAAAATGTACTTTTCAAAAGACATGTTTTATAAGAACTCACATAAATTTCTCAAATGACATCACAATGACCTAAAATTTTTGCATGAAGCACCAAGACACCTTCCTCCATCATCTCCCATGATTTTTTTGAAAATAATAGGTCTGA
Organism: Taxus wallichiana var. yunnanensis; assembly: GCA_018340775.1. Taxonomy (NCBI): domain Eukaryota; kingdom Viridiplantae; phylum Streptophyta; class Pinopsida; order Cupressales; family Taxaceae; genus Taxus; species Taxus wallichiana. The sequence goes on from CM031241.1 coordinate 500,155,085, forward strand.
AATTGTCCATCCCATCTCATTTGCATGAAATAACATTGCTTGTTCTCAACACCATTTCAACCAACATACAAAACTAACTCATGGGGCTGAGATGAGCCTAACCTTTGCTCACACATGTTTTGGATACTCTCCCAAAGCTTCTCCCATGATTTCTCTATCATGTACTATCCTGTCACACCTCATTAGACTCATTAGGCACCTGAAACCATCCTGAAGTGGCACTACTAATCAACCTTCAAGTCCCTTCCTTCCTGAAACCACATGAAATCATCTTGAACCTTTGAACACCACCTGATATGCCTGCTCTTGTTTTCTCCCTTTGACATCAATGAAAATAATCAGAAATACAATAGGGTGCAAAAATCTCCCCCTTTATCATTGATGGCAACATACTGAAACTTGATGGCAAACTGATATACTTGATAATGAAACAAGTTTCCAACACTTTCTCTCCCCCTTTGACATCTGATAAAAATATGCACAAGCACACCAAACTGATAAGATTGGAAAAAAATCAACAAAAAGAGAATGCTCATACCTTGCATGTACTCACCCTAGGAAGATGTTGTTATCTTGTCTGAAGGGATTCAAATTTGCTGCATTTCTTCTTCCATTCAACACTGCAACATTCCCTCTGAAATAAAATCATGAATATTCATTCTTCACCTTCCTTCTACTATCTTTACTAGTTCATACAACTCCCCTTTAGATGGTTTTTCTCTTCCTTGAGCTCCTATGTCTGCCTTTGATTCCACCTGTCATGATCAGGTCATGCTAACTGTACTCACATATAGGAATAGCCCTTTTTGTATACCACTAAACCCTGACTATACATACACAACCAATTCACCTACTAGGTCTAACTTCAATTGTCAAGATACATACCATACAAGAACATTAACAAACTGTGAGTACCTCCAAGAAGTAATCTTAGACACTTCCCCAATTTTGAAGACTCTTTACCATGCTAGACCTCCTGATGTCCATATTATTTTGTCCAAAGATATGCAAATAGATTCATTCAATTGCTTCATGATTATCATTGAGCATTCACACATCTTGTGTTTCATCCTGAGCTTGTAGAAACCCATACTCTGTAATTCATACATATACTTATGTATTTGTAACATTCATCACACCTTTCTATGTTAGCAAAAACTTAGGGATTCCACCAAAAAATGCATCAGTATCTTCTTTTACCATCAAAATTACTTGTTCACAATCTTCTAGTAGTGCTAACTCTGTCATGTAGTATCACTTTTAACATACGATTTTTCCTTAGGAAATTAAACTTGATTCCTCCGACATACTCAACATACTTAGACCAATGTTAGACAATATTCTCATTTATACCTTAATCATGAGAAAACTTGATTTTTCATTTGAAAATAAGTCGAGCTTTCTTCTTAACATTTGTTCCTTATACATATGATGTACCTTGTCTCGCACTTAATTCACTATCATAACACCATTCTCATACACTTAACTCGAGTCAAACTACCCTCTTTAGTTACTAATTATGTTTTGGAGTAATTAAGTGTATATGAGTATACCTTTAGTTCACCTTTTGATCTCATATCAACTTCTCAAACTTCATCACAATCAAGGACTTGGATTTTAATTTTGTCACAGTCCCGAAGTTTATCTATTTAATTCATTTTTCAGTTGAACAAGACACTAACACAACATACTTAGTTAGATCTTATGAAAATACCGTGGGTAACTTCTAGGCATAAGGTACACTAAGATTTGACAAAATAATCATTGAGGACCTATATAGTTTTCATTACTCCATTATCCATGAATCACTTGCTTAGACATATGATGCATAGGCACAAAACCTACTCATGTAATGATCACTACCTTGAATCCCAAGCTACTCGAGAATAACTCCACAAACCTAGGATCAAACACTAAAGTTCAATCTATTCTCCTTGCCCGCCTTCATGTGTCTCTTATGACTTCATCTTATGAGACATATAACTTAGACTCATATTTTTCACTTTTAGACTGATATGCACCGATACTTGCACTTTGATGGCTTATATGGACTGATATGTGCAATGAGAGATGGTTTATACACACTTATGCATAACACTTGAGGAGAGTAACATGCTTACTATTATATGCTTGATCAAACACATACTTGGAGCAACAAGACTATGGCAACAACCTCGTACTTGTCTTTGCCTCAAAACTTAACCATGACTTCCATGCAAGACTTGTCAAGTTCACGGCCCTTAAAATAATGAATAGCATACCTAAGGATTATTTCCATGCTTGAACATCTTGAATGCATGTATCAACACCAATTTATGACAAGGACCTTCAATATCATATTGTGCTTCTTTTCCAACTGATGTATGCCTTATAGAAGCTTAGAGAAGGCATACCACCTCATGGGATCACCGTAGAAAAGTAGGAAGTCATAAAAGTAACTTGATGACTCATTATTTCTTCCTCTTTCTCTAGTTTTATTATTAATCTTTTCAGATTCATTCCTTGGTGTGACCAAAAGATCACTTGAGCTCTCATCCTATTCTTGGGTGCCAGATAGACATAAATGTTACAATTCATACACCTATTCTAATACTTCTTGGGGAAAAAATTCTTCATGCTTTGTACTAGAGTTTTTTCTTTCTTCTTGCCATTATCATCATTTTCTACTATGTTGCTTGTGCTTGCTTCCCTTGTGACTAATTTAGATTGTTGTTTTTCTTCAACATCTGCTTTTGCTATCTTTTTTCATCCTTTGATGTTTTAGTTTCTGAATTTTTTCTTTGACTTTGCATACCCATTTTTCTTTGTGTATCCTTTTATCTTGTCTTAAAATTCATTCAAGTTATAGCTAAATCTAGGTGACTCATGACAATGTCTTGCAAAATGTCCTAGCTCATGGCAGTTAAAGCACACAACCTGATTCTTGTCCCAAAATTGATTTTCTAGATCTTCCAGATAATACTTGGCTTTATGGCCTTTTTCTTTTCAATTAAAACACACTATGTTATTCTCATAGTCAGACCTACAATCTCTCCATGGATGATATTCATCCATATTTCTTCTACAATCTATTGCTCTATGTCCAAATATATTGCATGAAAAACAAACTCCATGAAACATACCTGGTAATCTCCTTGCATTAGCTACTAACTACCTAAAGGTATTCTTGTGCTCTTTGTTGTCCTTCTTTGGATGAGAAAATCCTTGACAAGAAGTATTACTTGATTCAACTCTCAAATTTTTTTGCTTGTTTGTTCCAGCTCTTCTTTTAGGGTCTTTACTTTTGCATTTAACTTTTCACATTCTCCACTCTTGGCTTGAATAACTGCCTGACATGTCTCATGCTCTACTTCACTAGAATGTCCTTGTTTTCTTTGCAAGTTTTCAAGCTGATTAGTAACCTGTACCAGCTCAATATTCATGGTTTTAAAGACTATGGATTTTTGAGCCAACATATTAAACATGAGAGGAGAAACACTTAAGGCATCTTGAAATTTACACCTAAAGGAGAAAGGCTCAGAGCATAGTTTGCTTGTAAACATCTCTGCTTCAAGTGTAAAGGAATTCACAACAGTTGCATGCTAGATCAAAATAACCTTAATGAGAACACTAGATACCTTCATAAAGGGAAGTGACTACTTTGAGTTGATCTTCTAAGAACCAAAGAGCTTTGAACATCTCCTACAAGATCACTTTAACCACTGTTTTCAATTAACTCATAAAAACATGCTTCGACATGCATTTCCAAACCACAAACATTACAAAAATTAGCACTATAAAACATCAAAACATCTCTAATAAATATTGCAGAGGCCAAATTATTCATTGATAACAATTTTACCTTTTCTTCCTATTAGCTCGAAAATAGTCCAGAGAACAAAAAAGCGCTTCACAAAAATAATCATATATTTTCAAATACACATCCTTTTGAGAAAATTTGCACATGATTTCTATGTAAATTTACTCTAAAATTCCTTCTATTATTTATTTGAAGGATCCTCTAAAATGGTTTTTGAAGGCTAAGAAGCCAAAAGCCCCAAAATGCACTTTTTAAAATACCTATTTTACAAAAACTCACATAACTTGCTCAAATGACCTCACAATGACCTGAAATTTTGCATGAAGCACCAGGACACCTTCCTCCATCATCTCCCATGATTTTTTTGAAAATAATAGGTCTGAAATTTTCCATCCCATCTCATTTTCATGCAAGAACACTGCTTGTTCTCAACACTATTTTTGACCAACATACAAAACTAACTCATGGGGCTGAGCTGAGCTTAAAATTTTCTCAAACATGTTGTGGATACTCTCTCAAATATTTCCCCATGATTTCTCTATCCTGTACCATCCTGTCACACCTCATCAGACTCATTAGGCACCTAAAACCATCTTGAAGTGGCACAACTATTCAACCTTCAAGTCCCCACCTTCTTGAAACCACATGAAATCATATTGAACCTCTGAAGACCACCTAATATGCTTGCTCTTTATTTCTCCCTTTTCCATCAATGCCTTTGACATCAATGACAACAACCAACAATACAACATGGTGCAACAATCTCCCCCTTTGTCATTGATGGCAACATATTGAAACTTGATGACAAACTGATATACTTGATAGTGAAAAAATTTCTAGCACTCTCTCTCCCCCTTTGACATCGCTGAAAAAGATGCATAAACACACCAAACTGATTAGATTGGAAAAAATCAACAAGAAGAGAATTCTCATACCTCGCATGCACTCCCCTAGGAAGATGTTGTTATTTTGTCTAAAGGGATTCAAATTTGCTGCATTTCTTCTTCCATTCAACACTTGCAACATTCCCTCTGAAATAAAATTATGAATATTAATTCTTCACCTTCCTTATACTATCTTTACTAGTTCATACAACTCCCCTTTATATGGTTATTATCTTCCCCGAGCTCCTATGTCTCGCCTTGGATTCCCCCTGTCATGATCGGGTCATGCTAACTATACTCACCTCGTAGGAATACCCATTTTTGTAAAATAGTGAAACCTCGACTATACATACACAACCAATTCACCTACTAGGTCTAACTTCAATTTTTACGATACAAGCACATGAATAGACTTCCAAGACTCCAAGAAGAAATCTTATACACTTTCCCAGGTTGTGAAGACTCTTTACAATGCTAGAAATCTTGATGTCTATATTATTTTTTTTTCCAAAGATAGGCAAATAGAATCATTCAATTGCTTCTTGATTAGCATTGAACATTCACACATCTTTTGTTTCATCCTGAGCTTGTAGACACCTATACTCTATAATCTACACATATACTTTTGTATCTCGTAACATTCATCACATCTTTCTATGTTGGGAAAAACTAAGGGATTCAACCAAAATGCACCGTATCTTCTTTTACCATCAAAATTTCTTGTTCACAGTCTTCTAGAGGTGCTAACTATCTTGTAGTATCACTTTTAGCATACAATTTTATCCTTGGGAAATTAAACTTGCTTCCTCTGACATACTCAACATACTTAGACCAATGTTATACAATATTCTTGTTTATACCTTGATCCCGAGAAAACTTCATTTTTCATTCGAAAAGATGTCAAGCTTTCTTCTTACCATTTTTTCCTTAGACATATGATGTACCTTGTCTCAGACCCTTAATTCATTCTCATAACACCATTATCATACACTTAATTGAATGAGACTACCCTCTTTAGTTACTGATTATGTTTTGGAGTAATTAAGTGCATATGAGTATACCTTTAAATTCACCTTTTGATCTCATATCAAATTCTCAAACTTCATCACAGTCAAGGACTTGGATTTTACTTCACACAGCCTAAAGTTCATCTATTTACTTCATTTTCAAATAACAGACACTAACACAAAATACTCGGTATATCTTATGAAAAGTACTATGGGTAACTTCTACGCATAAGGTACACTTTGAGATCCGACAAAAATTATCATTGAGGACCTACAAACTTTTCATTACTCCATTCTCCATGACTCACTTGCTTGGAAATATGATGCATAGGCACAAAACCTACTCATGCAATGATCACTACATTGACTTCCCATCTGAAAATAACTCCACAAACTCAAAGCTCAAAATTGAAGTTCAATCTATTCTCCTTTCCCGATTCATGTCTCTTGTGACTTCATCTTATGAGACGTATAACTTAGACTCATATTTTTCACTTTTAGATTGATCTACACTGATATTTGTAGTTTGTTCATTGATATGAACTGATATGTGCACCGAGAGATGACTGATATGCACTTATACACAACACTTGAGGAGAGAAACATGATTATTGTTATATGCTTGAATGAAACATAGACTTGGAGTAACAAGACTATGACAAGAACCTCATACTTGTCTTTGCCTGAAAACTTAACCATGACTTCCATACAGACTTGTCAAGTACACGAACCTTAAAAGAATGAATAACATACCTTAGGATTATTTCCATGCTTGAATATCTTGAATGCATGTATCAACACCAATTGATGACGAGGACCTTCAAAATCATAGTTTGCATCTTTTCCAACTGATGCATGCCTTCTAGAAGCCTATAGAAGGCATACCGTCAAGATATCACCTTAGAACAGTAGGAAGTTATAAAAGTAACTTGATGATTCATTATTTCATCCTCTTGCTCTATTTTTCTTATTAATATTTTCAGATTCATTCCTTGGTGTGACCATAAGATCAATTGATCTCTCATCCTCTTCTTGGGTGCCAGATAGATATAAATGTTGCAATTCATACACCTATTCTAATACTGCTTGGGGAAAACATTCTTCATGCTTTGTACTAGAGTCATTTTCTTTCTTCTTGCCTTTATCATCATTTTATACTATCTTTCTTGTGCTTGCTTCCCTTGTGATTGATTTAGATTGTTGTTTTTATTCAACATCTACCCTTGCTAGCTTTTTGTTATCCTTTGATGTTTCAGCTTCTGATTTTTCTTCCTTGACCTTGCATACCCATTTTTATTTATGTATCCTTTTATCTTGTCTCTCGAAAGGCATTCATCTTATAGCTTAATCTAGGTGACTCATGACAATGTCTTGAAAAATTTCCTAGCTCATGACAGGCTTAAAACATATAACCCGACTTTTTCCCAACACTAATTTGCGATCTTCTAGACAATACTTGGCTTTATGGCCTTTTTCTTTGCAATTAAAACACACTATGTTCTTCTCATAGTCAAACCTGCAATCTCTCCATGGATGGTATTCATCTATCTTTCTTCTATAGTCTCTTTCTCTATGTCCAAAGATATTGCATGAAAAAAACTCCATGAAACATACCTGATAATCTCCTTGCATTGGCTACATAAAGGTCCTCTTGTGCTCTTTTTATTGTCCTTCTTGGGTTGAGAACATCCTTGAAAAGAAGTATTACTTGATTAAGCTCTAAAAAAATTTCTTTTTTTCTAGCTCTACTTTCAGGTCTTTACTTCTGCATTTAACATTTCACATTCTCCACTCTTGGCTTGAATAGCTATCTGACATGTCTCATGCTCTACTCCACTAGAATTTCCTTGTTTTCTTTGCAAGTTTTTAAGATTCTTAGTAACTGTACTCAACTCAATATTTAGGGTTTTTAGATCCTATTCAAATTTAAGGTAAACAATTTCTTTATCTTTTAAGGAATTTGACACTTTTTCAACAAATGAAGCCATCTCATTTAGTTCTTAACCATGGCTAATTTCCTTAAGCTTGATTTCTTAATTTAACTCCTTTATAAGAGCTTGAGAAATTTCATACCTCTTCTTCAACATTGATTCTCCTGATGTACCCATGCTTGTGTCTTCAGGATCACCTCTAAGTCAAGTTAGGCTTGATTCAAAAGGACCTTACTCTAATACCAATTGTTATAAACTATGACACTGAGAGGAGGGGTGAATCAGTGTCTTCAGAAATTTACCTTCTTAAATATGATATGAGAAATTAATACACACACACATTTTTTTACAAGAGAGTACACAATGACACAAGGTTTAATGTGGTAAATCCAAAATGGGAAGAAAACCCACTGAAAATATGAACTATGCTTATGACCAATTTATCTTGCTTCTAAAAATTAGTTTCAAGGTTGAGCTTTAAATCAACTAGGAGATGTTACTCCTCAATTTGACCAAGTTGCTACCTAGTCTGGAGGCTTCAACCCCCTATAGTTCAATCAACTTCTACTTGATATTTAGTGAGATTCAACTCACAGGGAAGCTTCAACTCCCCAAATGCTAAGCTGCCACTTAGACTTATTCTACCAATTTAGTCACTCTTGAGTTACTATCTTCAATAGCTGATGATGACCCCTATATATGCACACTTTGCTTCTTCTTCTATTGCTCATTTTTTTCCCAAATTACTATTCTTATCATTCCTGTCATGTTTTCATTCATTCTATTCAAACTTTTTGATTTTCCTTCTCAAATCCCTCAAACCTACAAGCATGAAATCTCCTAGTTCATAACCTTTTTTTGCCTGTATTCACTCCTCTGTTCTCATAAGGTTGGTCTGTACTGACTATGCATTTCACATGTAAAATTTTAAAAAGAATGAACTGATTCATTTATGTTCATTTAATATTATATTAGACCTTATCAACTATTTAACACATTTTAAGATAGTTTTGTAAACAATCTTTGTCACGCTATGTATCTCAATCTAAGACTACTTTCAAATACACCTGAATATCTTCTTAGAACCTCACTATACTCTTTCCTTCTTAGATGCAAATCATCCTTTTTCATGTTGTAACTAGGAATAATAAAAAAAAAAACACTAAAACCTTAGTTTCTTCAACCTCTTTGTTCAACTCAAACTTGTTCTACTCTGTCGCTCTTATCTCTCACTTTGATATATCACTTTCATACCTTCTATCGCACTCTGCTTTTAGCTCACACAACTTACATTTTATCGTTGCACACTCAACTGCATTTTTGCATTTCAAGATCATATGTTGCATCCCTAAGGTTCTCTTCAACTCTTCATTGTGATCAAATTTCCTATACGTCTATGTTCAAATCTTCTTTTCACTTTTATCGTATTTCTTGACTCTCAAAATTTTTAGTTCAAATTCACATAAAAAATAATTTGCAATCTTCAATACTTATATGATAAGTCTATGTCTCTTTTCAACTTCACAACTCCTCAAAATTTTGACTATTCATTCAAAAACTCCTCAACATACTTTTCCACGCCCTTTTACTTGACCTTTCATATCACTTCTTGTAGAATTTCAATGAGCCTCATAACTATTCAATTCTGTCCAAACTTTTTTTATTCAAGCTTATTTAATCTTTGTCTTGTAGATTTGTCTTACTTCAAATATTATCATAGAACAATTACACTTATTACAAGAATTTTTTTACCTTTACTTTAAGAATTCAAAACTTTATTTTTGTAGTGTTCTTCTGACTTTTCAAGTCATATCCTTGTTGAAGTGCTTGGCTTTTCAACTTCTCATGAAGACAAATAATTTTGTCTTAGTGAGTACAAAACAAAACATGTCTTTCTACCTTCAAACCATCAAGAAAAGAAGAGATTAAACACTTCAAGGATTTAATGCATTCTTAGCATGAGATTTGATCAACTTACACATAGCTTAATCACATTCAACTCAGATATTTTGTTTATAGTTTTCACTTGAAGCTCTTGTACATGCAAACTAGTCTCTATTGATTAAAGTATGATATAACATGAAGGGAGAAATTTTCTCAAAATTATATGATGGCATCAACAACATTTTCAATCCTTCATCCATCTTACCACAACGTGTATTAGAAAACTACTTGTACCCACTGTAACATATCACCCACCTTTTGCAAGAGACATTACTTTTGTAGTCCACTTTCAAAAATTGTGAATATTCGAGCTTGTTAAAGCTTTTGAAATGATCTCTTAGTAGTGAAACATCATTCCAACACATTAACCATGATAAATTCTATCAATTTTGATTTAGAATCCAAGAAACACAAAAACAATTGCTTTTTCTCCTAACATGTTTTTGAATGTTTCTCTACAGTAAACTACTCTTCATATACATTACCATTTGATGTGATTTCTATTGCAAATTCTTCTAAAAACTTAACATATATTTCTTCAAAACATTGTGGCGATTGGTTTGATGAATGTCTTTATTCGAGCAAAGTTTTGTTTAGCAAAACCCTAGGTCAGGTGGTAAGAGATTGTACAATACCCGAGAACTTTAAAAATTGAAGTCTTCCTTCAAGCAAAGTCAAATTCAAGTGATCAATTACAAGAGATTTGTAGGGTAGAAATTTAATTTCTTCAAATGGTATTCATCCTTGGAATTTTTCCAAACTTATCTAAATAGAATGCATACAGTCCCTACACCTTTATTTTATCCAACAATGTTATAACAATCATAGCCATGTTATGCTTGAACATTTATTCAACTATTTGATTTGCATTGTAGATGACCTAGGAACCTTTGTGAGGTTAATTTAAAACACTAGATTTTCATAGTTCCTCTGAAGAGTTTGACAACTTAGAAATCTGTAGTTCATACCCAAGACTGAGAACATGGTAGTATTGATTGAGTATGAAACATTTAAAGCCTGGGATTGATCTCAGAACAAATGGGTGCCTTGAAAACTATGGAGTTTTGAACCAACATATTCAACATGAGAGGAGCAACACTTAAGGCATCATGAAATTTACACCTAAAAGGAGAAAGGCCCAAAGCACATTTTGCTTGAAACATCTATGTTCAAGTGCAAAGGACTGCACAATTGCATGCTAGATCAACAAACCCTTAATGACAACCCTAGATACCTTCAAAAAGGGCAGTGACTTATTTGAGTTGATATTCTAAGAACCATAGATATTTGAACATCTCCTACAAGATCACTTTAACCAAATTTTCACTTAACTCATTAAAAACATGCTTCAATATGCATTGTCAAGCCACATCCACTACAAACACTTAGCATTAGACTACTTTTATTCTCAACACAATGTTAAAAACTTTGAAGACCTTTTCAACAACCTTCAAGAGGAAATATTCACTGTTACAACGTCTTGAAAATGTTTCTAAGTTCACTTTTATGATTGATAAAGAGCTATAAAACATGACTTCAGTTGTGCACTCACTAAATGTGATGGAGGATGTAGTTTAACCCTTGATAGCTTCTTCAAACACCAAACCAAGACCCATGAAGTATGTAAAACATCAACACATCTCTAATAAATATTGCAGAGGAAAAATTAGTCATTGGAGAACAATTTTTACCTTTTGCTCCTATTAGTTCAAAAAACAATCCAAGAGAACAAAAAATTGCTTCACAAAAATGATCATATCTTTTCAAATACACCTCCTTTTGAGAAAATTATTTTTGCACATGATTTATATGAAAATTTACTCAAAAAATAATTCTATGATTTATTTGAAGGAGTCTCTATAATTTTTCTTGAAGGCTAAGAAGCGAAGCCTCAAAATACACTTTTCAAAAGACCTATTTTATTAGAACTCACCTAACTTGCTCAAATTACCTCACAATGACTTGAAATTTTGCATGAAGCACTAAGACACATTCCTCAATAATCTCCCATGATTTTTTTTTGAAAATAATAGGTATAAAATTTTCCATCCCATCTCATTTTCATGCAAGAACACTACTTTTTCTCAACACCATTTCTGACCAACATACAAAATCGACTGGGCTGAGCTGAGCTTAACATTTGCTCACACATGCTTTGGATACTATCTCAAATCTTATCCCATCATTCCTCTATCCTATACCATCATGCCACACCTCATCGGACTCATTATGCACCAGAAACCATCCTCGAGTTACACTAGCAATCAACCTTCAAGTCTCTTCCTTCAAACCACATGAAATCATATTGAACCTCTCAAAGACCACCTGATATGCATGCTCTTGCTTTATCCATTTACCATTAATTCATTTGACATCCATGATAATAACCAACAATACAACAAAGGCACAACATTTCCATCCTTTATCCTACTTCTCTTCCTATGGTTCTCTTCAGTAGATCCTTTTACACAGTGTTACAGTTGTTATCATCTTCCAGATCACTCTCAAGCCTTTCAGTGTCTATATATTTTATCTACAGCTCGATTCATCCTCCTAGGTTCATTGCCGACTTGCCTTTACACAGTCTGGGTCACCGTCGACCTAGACTTGGTAAAACTTATTTTGTAGTTATTTCAATCAAATCAACTTTAAATCCATCTTAATCAGTTTCTAGATTAAGTGTTGTTGATGTTTCTAAATGTTATAAATAGTAATTCTTTGTTTTATCCTTTCTAAACAAATGGGGTTGACATCCACCAAGGAAGTCAAAAGCTTCCCGGATCCACTTAGTTGGAAAACCCCCACATCTATCTATCTAATCAAATCTTATTTTTAGTCTATCTTATTTGCAGGTCTCACATGGAAGATCCATCATTTAGCGCCTGTATCAAGCATCACACATCCGAGGTAACATAAACCCTCATTCATTTCTGAGTTGCTAATTTATTTAGTAGCTAGCACCTTAACTTCATAACGAATGAGACATTTGGACAACAACCTCATATAGTTGAAGGATGAACACTCACTCAAAGTGCGCAAAGGTACCATGTCCCATTTTTGATGCCAACTTTGTCAAGGAGTTAACATGCATGAAGATACATTCCATAACCATAACAGATAAACTAGTGCAAAACATAAAGGAATCAAATCACAACCATATGCATAATGAACTAAACAAGGATCAATATCAGATTTACCAAACAAGAACCAATTAATAGAGACATCAATAACTAATAACCACCCACAATGATCCATTATATTAATTCACCATGTAATACAATAGATGAATACACAATAAGTAACATCACAAGGTCATGTGTGTAACAAACCATCAACATAACCTCTATACAATTTGATCTCAATTGATCTCTCACAAAGTGCATCAATCCATATATGTATAGGGGTGGGGAATTTCCCTTCACCACCCATGCACTCTTAAAATAGGATACATGCTCATAATAGCCATGCGCCGCTACAAAAGAATCAAAGGAATCATGCAAGCCTCGCCTAATAATAGATCATCTATTAATAACACTAATCCTTCATCCTATTATTAGCTAGGTATTGCATGGTGCTTGATCTTCTTCATGTTCCCAAGATAGAATTTGTGTGATCTCCAAGTATTCATGCCTCATTCCAAGCCATGTTCTACACTCCATGTTATTCTTAGTATGTACATACAAAATGACTAAGTCTTTAGTCTTTTTCTTTTCCCAAGTGCGCCCTTACTTTACTAATCCTCCCATGTTCCAAACGCACTGAACTTCGCATGCCTTGTCCTTATGCACCTCTCCATACTTAGCCAATATTTCTTAGGGATAACATTACCCCCAACTAACTTCATTTCCATCCTCGACAATGGGTAATCACTCCTTATCTCTCCAATAATAAAGAATAAAATATCAAATAATGTTTGTATAATGAATGAAAGAATGATAAATATACCAATTTATGAATCTTTGCACTATTCTTCTACAGTGAATAGAAGTTTGAGGTACTCATTTTTTTTTTTTGCTTCAAGCTCATTCCACTCAATGAGTCCCTTATTCACTTTTCCCCGGTACTTTACCAAGCACATACTGCATTTCATCCCAAGTCATATCCTCTCCTTATGCTTTAGTACCCTTATTACATTCGCTAGGAAAGAAACCATTCCATCTATTACGTCCATTATCCTCATGATGAGTTTATTTAGATTTTTGATTCTTTCTTTTTTCAGAGGCTCTTAGGTCACTGTAAGCACATTTTGCTTATTCGCAAGTAATGTTAATCTTTCTTCCTTTCCCAAGGTCTCATTCTTCTTGGCCTTCGTAACATAATTTTCTTCAATCAATGTCTTCGACTTGATGAGGGGTTCTAGGTCCTCACACATGTTGAGCACTAATTTTTCCTTCTTTAATTCGTCTTTGATGGTATGCAACAACTCATCATACTCAACAATATTTCATGTTATCCTCTTATTTGTTCTCTCCTTCTCATATGCAACCTCTTTCTCCCTTTACACAACTTCTTTTGTAGTCTCCTTTGCCTCCCGAGGTGTGTCTCGATTTCTTTATAAGTAGCGGTGTACACAAGGATGAAGGAAATGTGAGGATTGATAGCTGCCATCACCATGTGTATCAAATTCTAGATGTTATCAAATAATTTCCCCACCAATTTCTATGGTGAACTCAAGAATTTTATCCTTTTCTTTTTCCTTTTGCCCTTCCTTAAGTTTTTCCATTGGCTCTTTTAAGATTTTGTTGTCCTTCACGAAAGTGCACGGATAGTTCATGCCTTATTTACATTTTTGTGCAAAAGTTTTGTGGCCATCTTGTTTAAGGCATTGATTTCCTATTCATTTGTGATCTCCATTGGCCTCACCATCAAGTGCACACTCTGAGCCTTTTTCTTCATCTTCCTCTTGATGCATGTTTCTTCCTTAACATCAAATTCTAACTCATTAATGTGGGTTTACATACTCTGGGAGAGTTGTTTACACGTCTTCATGTTCGCCACCTCTGGATCCAACAACTCCTACCATAAAAATCCTTAGGTTTCAAGATGATTTGAAACATAACACGTATGGTCTAGGGTTTATGGTTTAGGGTTTACTTGTTTAAGGTTTTAGAGTTTTAGGTTTTAGGGTTTTGGTTTAGGGTTATAGGGTTTAGGGTTATGGTTTTAGGGTTTTAGAGTTTATGGTTTAGGGTTTAAGCTTTAAGGATTTGGGTTTTGGGTTTTAGGATTTTGGGGTTGGGGTTAGGTTTTGGGGTTTAGGGTTTATGGTTTTAGGGTTAACGGTTTGGGGTTCACGGTTTGTGTCTAGGTTTTGGGGTTTTAAGTTTTTAGGGTTTAGGGTTTGGGATTTGGGGTTTAGGTTTTCGGGGTTTGGGGTTTTGGGGTTTAGGGTTTAGGATTCAGGGTTTTAAGGTTTTAGGGTTTTAGGGTTTTGGGTTTTGAGTTTATAGGGTTAAGGGTTAAGGGTTTGGGGTTTCAAGTATCGTATAGGGTTTCAAGTTTTTGTATTTTTCGGTTTAGGGTTTAAGGTTTATGGTTTGGGGTTTGGGGTTTTGGGTTTTGGATTTGGGGTTTGGGGTTTGGGATTCGGGGTTTAAGGTTTTGGGTTTAGGGTGGTTTAGGGTTTAGGGTTTGGGTTTTAGGTTTGGTTTTGGTTTTAGGGTTTAGGGTATGGGGGTTTAGGGTTTGGGGTTTAGGGTTTTAGAGTTTAGGGTTTAGGTTTAGGGTTTTAAGGTTTTAGGATTTAGGGTTTAGGGTTTAGGGTTTATGGTTTAAGGTTTATGGTTTAGGGTTTAGGGTTTTAGGGTTTACGGGTTTTAGGGTTTACGGGTTTGGGTTTAACATTTTGGGTTTAAGGGTTTAAGGTTTAGGGTTTAAGGTTTTGGTTTAGGGTTTAAGGGTTTATGGCTTTAGGGTTTGGGGTTTAGGGGTTTGGGGTTTGGGGTTGGGGTTTAGGATTTAGGGTTTAGGGTTTTTAGATTTTAGGGGTTAGGGTTTTAGGGTTTAGGGTTTTAGAATTTTAGGATTTTAGGGTTTTAGGTTTCAGTGTTTTAGGTTTAGGGATTATCGTTTATGGTTTAGGGTTTTAGGGTTAAGGTTTTAAGGTTTTGGGTTTAGGTTTTGGTCTTAGGGCTTAGGGCTTCAGGCTTCAAGTTTTGGGGTTTAGGGTTTAGGGTTTAGGTTTAGGGTTTTAGGGTTTTGGGTTCGGGGTTTTTGGGTTTTACGGTTTGTGGTTTGGTGTTTTGGGTTTGGATTTTTGGGTTTTGGGTTTTAGGTTTTAGGTTTAAGATTAGAAGTTATGGGTTAGGGTTTAGGGCTTACATTTTAAGGATTTTTAGGGTTTTGGGGTTTGGGGTTTTAGGGTTTTAAGGTTTAGGATTTTAGGGTTTAGGGTTTGGCATTTGGGGTTTTAGGGTTAGGGGTTTTGGGGTTTTAGGTTTGGGATTTGAGGTTTAAGGGTTTTGGGGTTTTGGGGTTTTGTGTTTGGGGTTTGGGGTTTAGGGTTTAGGGGTTTAAGGGTTTTAGTTGTTTAGAAGTTTAGGTTTTAGTGTTTTGGGTTTTTAGGGTTTGTGGTTTGGGGTTTTGGGTTTTAGGGTTTTGGGGTTTTGGGATTCGTGGGTTTAGGGTTTCGGGTTTCAGGTTTAGGGTTTAAGGTTTAGGGTTTAGGGTTTTAGGGTTTTGGGATTTAATGTTTTGGGGTTTAGGGTTTTTATTTTTGGGATTAGGGTTTAGGGTTTACAGCTTTAGGGTTTTAGGGTTTAAGGTTTAAGTTTTAAGGTTTAGGGTTTAGGGTTTTGTGTTCGAGGTTATGGGTTCAGGGTTTAGGATTTAGGGTTTATTGTTTTAGAGTTTAGGGTTTAGGTTTTGGGGTTTGGGATTAGGGGTTTAGGGTTTTAGGGTTTGGGGTTTAGGATTTGGGGTTTGGGGTTTAGGGTTTAGGGTTTAGGGTTTAGGGTTTATGGTTTTGTGTTTTATGTTTTTGGTTTAGGGTTTAGGGTTTTAGGTTATATGGTTTTAGGGTTTAGAGTTATGGGTTTGGGGTTTGGGGTTTAAGGTTTAAAATTTAGAGTTTGGGTGTTTAGGTTTAGTATTTGGGGTTTATGGTTTGGGGTTTTGGGTTTGGGGTTTGGGGTTTGGGGTTTGGGGTTTGGGGTTTGGGGTTTGGGGTTTTGGGTTTTGTGGTTTAGGGGTTTATGATTTATGGTTTAGGGTTTTATGGTTTTAGGTTTTGAGTTTATAGGGTTTAGGGTTTAGGGTTGTGGTTCGGGGTTTGGGGTTTGGGGTTTGGGGTTTGGGGTTTGGGGTTTGGGGTTTAGGGTTTAGGGTTTAGGGTTTAAGGATTTAGGGTTATAATGTTTTAAGGTTTTAATGTTTAGGGTTTGGGGTTTGGGATTTTAGGTTTAGGGTTTAGGGTTTGTGGTTTTGGGTTTGGGGTTTAGGGTTTAGGGTTTGGAGTTTATGGTTTTGGGTTTAGGGTTTTGGGTTTAGAGTTTAGGTTTTAGGGTTTACGCTTTTGGGCTTTGGGGTTTATGGTTTGAGGGTTTAAGGTTTGTAGGTTTAGGGTTTATGGTTTTAGGTTTAGGGTTTAGGGTTTATGTTTATGGTTTAGGGGATTAGAGTGGCAATGAAAAAAACTAGTAGATAGAAGAAAAGGATCCATCTACTCATACCAAGCCCAAGGGTATTGTTTGAGTCCATAGAGAGACCTTTGTGAGCCTACAAACAAGAGAAGAATCCTAAACAAATCAAGCAAGTTGCTCCATGTATATTTCCTCTTATAAATATGTATGTAAGAAGACACTTTTCACGTCCATCTGGTATATGGATCACCTTGTGATGCAACAATAGTAAGTACAAGGCGTGTACGATCCATCTTGCAACGGTGTAAAAGTCTCGGAATAATCAATAGCTTCAACTTGTGAAAAACCTTTTGTAACAAGATGAGCCTTATACTTTTCAATGGACCTATTATCCAAATAACTCTCCTAGTTATTTAGATAACTTACATACATATTATGGCTCAGACATATTCATTACATTGACATGCGCCTCGGTTGTCTCCTTATCACATTCACTTGGTCATTGTTTCCTTGTGCGCCCTTAGGCACTTCCTTCTTTCTTTCCCATTTCCTTTTCCTCTTTGTTCCACCCTTACCTTGCACACATCTTCTACACATCTACCTTCTTCCTAGCACCTATTCATCCTATGTGCGCACCTTGCACTTGCTTGCTTCAATCAGCTAAGTCCTTGGCCCTCTCGCGTGCCCCACACATTACCTTGTAATAGTTACACCTTGACCATATGTTCTCCACTCATCAGTTTGCCTCATTTCCCCTACACACATTGCATGCACCTCCTTCTACTTCCTTTCCATGCCTCATTCTTCCATGTGCATATCTTTATGCCCTCCTCTACGCCATTATGTGCCACATCATTCTCTGACATGCTTGAGAGTGCCACACATAATCAATCCAAGTATGCCAATAAGCCACCGAATTCTTACAACAAATCAATGAGTGATGCGTGGTGAAAACAACAAGAACACTTGCAAAATTGATCATTCTTTTAGCCAATCCACGTGTGCCACATGTCTTATGTGTACGATGAATCTAAAAACTTCCGACAACCATATCTTTTTGCTTTCTGAGCTTTGATCGGCACGTGCCTAGTCTCAATTGACAATTGCTGATGTAGGCTACAATGCTAGACATTCAAATTCAAATTCTTGGTGGATCTGATAGGTTAGAAATGGGAAAACGTATTTTTGAGCATTAATGAGCATATATGATTGCTCCAACCACCCAATTTGATATGATCCACCCTCTTTCCTTCTCCAACACGCCAAACAAACTTGGGAAGCACATTTGATAGCTTTTCAGTGCAGATTTATAGGCATTGAATGCTTCTTGTTGGTGGTTGCATTTCAAATTTGGATTTTCCTCCTTCTTCTCTTCTTCTTCCATGAATTCATCTATAAATGTAAGAGTTGGGCTCATTGTTAATGTTAGACACTTTGAATCCTTACACACTTTGCTAAGGACTTCATATTTTTGTATTTTGAGTCATAAACCTCTAGATCTAGCTCGTACATGTGGATATCAGCCTCTTTCACCATTGTAACAACTTTGTGCATTCCTGGAAGTAATAGAACCATTGTTTTGTGACTATTCCCTATCCTAACGTGTTTGTATTTCTTCTTCTTGCCTTTTATTTTACATTGAGTGGTTCTTGTATGTTATTCTACCTCCTTCTAGTTCCCTTTCTAGTTGTATTCCATGAAACTGATATGGAAAATATGTCTTAGTTGTGCTACATGTGCCTAGCCTTCTTTCATGCATTTCCCCTCAATTTTGATCAGAACAGATAATGTTCATCCCTCTTTTTCTGGTGCTATCGTCTTTTAGTGTAGTTTTCTTTCATGTTATCCTTTTATCCCTGGTCCTTGGCATTGTTAGCTTAGTTTTACCTTTCAACATTAGGAGTAGTAGTAGCAGTAGAAATAGATAGAGGAACCGACCTTCTCTCGGAGATCCGTCTCAAGCATGCAAGGTCCCACAACTTGGAGATGGTTCCATTGTTGTCTCAAACGAATCAATCCTTCCAGATCTAAGACACGGGTGCAAGTTTAACGACCAACAATTTCTAGCATGCCTGGTGGGACAAGCAATGAAAGCTTAAATTTCATATTGCTAAGTTCTGGTGTGTGAACTTAGTATTTCCAACCTTTGGAGGCTTATTTAAACACATCGATGACTCCCAACATTTCAAGAGCTCCTATTTTGCAGTCCTGAACACATTTTATGAGAAGAGTGCATACTAAACAAAGTGTTGCAGCTAAAGGATCCTTTGAATACCTCTAGCTTTCACCAAGAAACACACGCATGAATCGATCTTTCATGTGTGAATCCCCATCTCCAATGTGCTTTGAACGCACTCTACTCCTCCTCAAGATAGACAAGCGTGCCCCTGCCATGGTGCTTTAACCTCCTCATCCTCTAAGGAACTTCACCAACTTCATTGGTGGAAGCCCACTCAATCTCAATGCTCAAGATGATATGCCAATGGCCGCGCTCAAAAGTATTCCATACTTCACGGATAAAATCAAGTCACCCCTATTAAACACATTCAATATGTGGCCAATGTATGCTCTATCTATCTGATTACACATGATGATGTTACTTTTAGGTTTCTCGCAGCCTCCTTCAAGGGTAAAACACTCCAATGGTACTCGTGTCCTAAGACCTGCATCTATTGCTACTTGAGACGAGCTTGGAATAAATCTTTATAATCACTTTGAAGATAAATTAGATCATTTATCACTGGTGGAGCAAGCTGACTACAACAAAACACGCACCCAATGAGTAGATGACTGATTTCAACATCAGATTCTAGAAGACTTGGGATAGAATTCCTCAAGTGGTAAGGCCTATATCCCAACATGCTTTCTTGTACTATCTAAGGGCTTTGAATAGTGACATTTTAGTCATGATTCAATCCATGGGAGGTAGAACCTTACCTGTTGCATACAACATTACAATAAGGGAAAAAAATCTCATTCAGGCTAGTAAGTTGACACCTAGGCCTCATGCACCCTTATTCCCAAATATGTCTCTAGTGCTGCCCACCTTTTTGCCCTTTTCGGTCTGAGCAAAGTGTGCAAACCAGTTATCTACATCCTACTCTCTTGCACAACAAAAAGAAGATGATGAATTGAAGGCCTTGATTAGAAACTTTTCCAATAAGGTCATATCATTGGAGAAGTCAGTAGGCGCAAGCCTACAAAGGTAGTTCCAATCGGTGCAAGGTCAAAGAAATCAACCTTGGTAGAATCAGTATGGGAATCAAAGGTATAGAAAAAACTAACAGAATGATAGATGACATGTTAATGCACACTTGCCTTTACAAGTTATTCCTCTTACACAACCTCTTCTAGTGCCCAAAGACAAGTCGCACTTGTCCCATCTGAGAAACAACATGGTGTAGGAGTCTGAATGGTGATTTCCTTGCAATATGCCTCATAGTAGATATTATTGCACTAATGTTGCGTGCACGTAAGCCTATATGATTTGAATGCTTCCAGCTATGAGCCTTCAATGAGTGCACACCAATTAGATACTTAAGAAATGCCGAAGCTCCTCCAGAGGAAAATTAATGTTCTTTGGCACCGAGGACTTATGTGTAATCAACCAAGCTATAGAAGATATAAGAAGACCACGCGCCCAAGTTACGAGATAACACAAGATATAAGAAGAGAATGCTCGAGTATGGCATGCAGGTCACAATTCTAACAACACAAGTAGACCCTCAAAAGAAAAAGGAAGTAGCTAAGACATCCAGTAGTAAAATCACTCAAGTTCCCATACCCGAGGCTCCACGCAAAGCTCCTCCGGAAGTGGCACACGCCCCTCCTTTGGTAGGTCAAGCCTCTGCACCAGCTAAGGTTCCTACCTCTATACCCGAAAGCAACCAAGCAAGGATGTTGTTATTCCTCAAATGCGCAAGTCAATGGGTTTTCCATTCAGCATTGTGGACCAGATGAAAAAGAAAAACATAAATGTTATAATGTGGGATGCCCTGACCATTCCATCCCAACGTGACTTGTTATATGAAGCTCTGACGTAACTCCCATGCATTGATCCAACTATGTAGAAGTCGCACGCTTCTATCAACATCTACCAAGAAGAGGAGAAACAAGTAAGTAAAGTTGTTAAAACCCACCCTTCTATATGTCTTTGATAATAGGAAAACATCTTGTCCATAACTACATGATTGACTTAGGTGCTAGTACTTCTGTCATGCCTAAAAGGATTACTAATGTCTTAGGACTTAAGTATAGCCCCCTAACAAAAAGGAGTCCTACAACTCGATGGTTTAACTATCACTACCATAGGAATCATCAAGGATCTTGAGTTAACCCTTTATGCATGTCTAATTCTTACCATAACTCAAGATGTGTCTGTCATTGACCTACCTCCTTTGTTTTCCTTATATCTATCAAGAAATTTTACTGCTAAAGTGGATGGTTACTTGTCTTCTGATTGGTCTCATATGTTACTCAAGACAAGGTATGGTATTCGTTTACCATACAAGCTAAGCCAATATTTTCCTATCATGTAGAGTCATATGTTCCACCCTCTCTCCAAGCCAACTATTTGATCCAATAAGAACAAGCTTAATTTCCTGAAGAGTAGCCTCTTCCACCTTCTATTCCTGATCTAGTACTTGATGAGTGGGAAGATGATCCGAAAATAATCAGATTATTACTACCTGATCTCGGACCCTTGTAGGCTTTAATTATTTGCCGACTATTTTCTCCTTTTAAGTAATCAATTTAAAAATTAATGCAAGACAATAAGACAATTGCACAAAGATTGATTACAGAGTTCGGAAATTGCCTACGTCTCCGGGTTCGTGGTCGAACCATTCCACTAGTCAAAACTTGTAAGTTACAATAGTACTTTCACAAGAAAACCTAATGGAATTTTACTTGCCTATTAGTACACCAGTTCTTGAAAAATTCGATGATCAATCGAATTTTTCTTCACCTTCCTGATGCACAATCTCCTTCGGCTTCGATCGGCCTTCCCGACGCTATCAATGTGAAGCTAGCACTCCGGTCGACAATCCAAGATTTTCAAGTAATTGGTGTGGCTCAATGGGCCTATTGGGTAGTTTATAATTTACTCCCAATCACAAATATTTCATCTACTATTGCCTAAAATAATAGGCCAATAGACAATACTTGTTGACACATCCCACAAATAAGCTTAACAAATAATAAGCTTGGGTTGTGTGTAATGTGTGTCCCCACAATAAGCTTAACAAATAATAAGCTTGGGGTGTGTGTGTCCATTACAATGAACTAGGTACCCTATTTATACAATTTTTAGGGCCCAAAAATATGTGATAAAATATTATCTAAGGCTATTTTTAAACCTTAGCCCGTAGCATTTTGGATATGCTTATCCCATATTAGGGCGGATTGCATGTTTAATAAGGGATAAAAATCCCATGTAGGGAGCCGCATTTGGATAAGGTCCCATATTTTGGCGATGGGAGATAATGTCTTAGGCTTTATTAAGCCTTTCCACGTGCATGTATAGTGGTCAATGGACCACCTTAGGCTTAACCGCCCTCATCTCAACCGCTTCATCCTCCATCCTTCCACGTATGGCATTTACCTCCCACAACACCGCTTCACCACCTTCATGTGCGTGGAAGTTTGTAATAGCATGTGGCGGTCTATATTAATGTATAAACATTAATATATATATATATATATATATATATATATATATATATATATATATGTATGTATGTATGCTTGCATTTTGGAATGGTGTGTAAGTGGTCTTACAAGTAAATAACAATTCGACCCATACCATGGGGTATCGAAATGTAATCATTTCGGTCATCATGTAGTCCACTTGTTGTCTCACGATAGGCAAATCAAGCGAATTCGATGAGTGGTGGCAAAGCCATGTGTCACGGTCACGATTGGTCAAATATTGACTAGTTGACCAAAGTTGACTTTCTCATTAGTCTCGAAATTTGACCGGACATATCTAGAGCTCTCGATGTCCGTTTGTCACGTTCTCACAGTCATTGGAAATTTCTCAAGATGATCTTCTACGCCGACACCATTTAGGTATGTTTAAGGAACTTTCAAAAATGATCCCCGATCACACCTCCCCATCGAGAAAAGCTTTTGTCCCAAAAAGCTTCCATACTATCCTGAATTTGAAAATGCTACCACCTCGAAAATGCCGTGTAGTAGACCCTTGGGTCTTCTCCTCCAACCTTCTCACTTTGACAACTCTGCTTCCGATCCGGGACTTGTGGGTTATGGGCCCACGATGCTTCCACTGCGCGCCACTCGATATCCGAAGAATACCTCCACGCCCTTTTGCACTTTATGGTGCTAAGTTTGAATGAAACCTCAACGCTCCTTCATGCGGTGCTAAGCTTCTTTATATCGACAACAAGGATCTTCTTTGACTACTATAACATAGCTCTTGGCTCGAGTTGATTCCTAGAATCCAAATTGGTTTGAAGGAACTCCATGTTACGTAGAGCTTTAATTGATCCGATGTCACGATGATGGACAATGCCTTGTCCCTTTGACACTCAGCGCTCCGATGCATGATGCTAAGCCTCTTTCAAGACCTCGAGCCTCGATGCATGATGCTAAGTCATTGATGACCTCAGCGCCTCGATACATGATCTTAAAGCCTCTTTCAAGACCTCGAGCCTCCAATGCACGATGCTAAGTCTCAGTAGACCGAAACACCTCCGATACATGATGATAAGCCTCTTTCAAGACCTCAAGCCTCCGATGTATGATGTTAAGTCTGTACAGACCTCAACGCCTCCGATGCATGATGCTAATCCTCTTTGAAGACCTCGAGATTCCAATGCATGATGATAAGTCTGTTGATTAGCTACCATTCGTATGTGTGGTCGCAATGCCTTGACCTCAATGACATTCCGAGCTAATCCTTTGAGAGCTCTGCTTGTTGACATACAATATCAGTACCATTACTATTACACGATCGCAATGCCTCTACACAAAATGAAGTTCTCGACTCGGCGTCAATGCCAACGGTGATTTAGCTACCATTATGCTTTGCATGTCACAATGCGTCTACAGAATGAAGTTCGAGCAGGTGATCTTTTGAGAACTCTCTTGTCTACACAAATGACAGATCAATCTCCAAGCTTTATATGAGTTAATTCCCTTGTCCAAGTACCTAGTAATGCTACTCACATGCTGATTAGGAGATATGTTTGGAGCATTAATCAAATTTTCTAAGTAAGAAAATCCATCGAGTATTGTAAACCTTTATCTTAGCATTTTCTCACAATATCCGATCTCTAAACTTAATAATCGCATACGATTCATCAATCCCCGAATTATGCAATATATAATTGAAATTTTTGACTTACCCATTTGAAAGGACTTTCACTTTCAAGTATTACACATCTAGGTTAACTTGTCAACCGGTGGTGGAGTAGAAACTTCCTCTACCTTTTCAATAGGCCTCCATTCCATCTTTGGCTTGCCATTACTGCGATGGCGAGATGGATGCGATTTCAGCATTTTTTCCACCGATGCCCATTCCTTTGGCATTAGTCTAACATGCTTATTATTTGTTTGTTTGGTATCGGCTGTAATCGACACTTGTAAACTTGCTAATCTCCGCAAGTTGGTATCAAGCAGTTAATCAATACGGAGTTGCTTTGAGAGGGATGGCATTGGCTTGTACTTACGGATTTCCAGTTGGTGGGATAGGCCGAGAGATAGGTTTAACATACTCGAGTAATTTTCTCGCATTTCTATTTGGATGATTCCATTATATCTCATATGCAGATAAAACACGAAAACTATTGTGTAGGGTAGAATGTATTGATAAGACCCCTTTGAGGGAAATGTGTGTATACATCTAACCAGATATGGCACATTAGTTAAAGACCCAATTTTGGGATAATGTTTGTACTCTGTTATACTTGCATTAGTAAGACCCCCAGAGGGCAATTATTTTGGTGATTTTTCTAACACCATAAAATGCAGTATATTTTCCTTGTTTAGTCATTGGTGCAGTAGGGAGGAGACAAATGAAGTCAATCCACATTGTGATGTAGTGGAGAAGACCAAGTACATAAGCCACCAAGTAGGAGAAATTTCGTGATAGGTTTACCATGCAAAATTATTTTCCTATAGAATTGGTATTTTAAGCTTATTGTACAAGACTCCAAAAATGGAGCATTTTTACAACTAGTTCTACATGATGTATTAGGATATAATTTCCTTACACTTGTATTTGAAAGTTGTAAAAAAGAGACCCTATTAGGGGCACCTATCTCCTAATCAGCTTGTGAGTACCTGTTACAGCTTGGATACAAGATTTAACTCATATAAAGCTTGGAGATTAATCTACCATTTGTGCAGAATAGAGTTCGTAGAGATCAGCTCGGAACTTCATTCTATGTAGAGGCATTGTGACCGTGTAGCAGAATGGTAGTTGAATCACCATTGGCATTGACGTTGGGTCAAAACTTCATTCTGTGTAGAGGCATTGTGACCATGCAGCAGAATGGTACTTGATATTAGTATGTCAACAAGAGGAGCTCTCAAAGGATTAGCTTGGAACGTCATTTGGTGTCAAGGCATTGTGACCACACATACGAATGGTAGCTGATCAACAGACTTAACATCATGCATTAGAGGCTCGAGGTCTTGCAAGAGGCTTAGCATCATGCATCGGAGGCGTTGAGGTGCATGAACAAACTTAGCATCGTGCATCGGAGGTTGAGGTCTTGAAAGAGCTTAGCATCATGCATCGGAGGCGTTGAGGTCTCACAGACTTAGCATCATGCATTGGAAGCTCGAGGTCTTGCAAGAGGTGTAGTATCATGTATCGGAGGTGTTGAGGTGCATTTAACATCATGCATCGGAGGCTTAAGGTCTTGAAAGAGGCTTAGCATCATGCATCAGAGGCATTGAGGTCTGTAAAGGGATAAGACATTGTCCATCACCGACATTAGATCAATCAAAGCTCTACGTAACATGGAGTTCCTTCAAACCAGTTTGGATTCTACGGAATCAACTCGGAGCTAGGAGCTGTGTTATAGAGTAAAAGAAGATCCTTGTCGAGATATCGAAGAAGCTTAGCACCGCACAGAAGGAGCATTGAGGTTTCATTCATAAAATTAGCACCATAAAGCATAGGCGTGGAGGTCTTCTTCGGATATCAGAGTGGCGCAGCGGAAGCGTCGTGGACCCATAACCCATAGGTCCCAGGATCGGAGCAAATTTTTCAAGTGAGAAGGTTGGAGGAAGAGACCCAGGGTCTACCATGCAGCACTTTCAGGTGGCGCAGCAGTTTTTTCGCAGATTCAGGACAATATGGAAGCTTTTTGGGACAAAAAGCTTTTCTTAGTGGGGAGGTGTGATCAGGGGATCATTTTTAAAATTTCCCTAAACATCCCTAAATGGTGTCAGTGTAGAAGATCATCTCGAGAGATTTCCAACGACTGTGAGAACATGACAAACGGACATCGGGAGCTCTAGATATGTTTGGTCAAAGTTCAGACAATAGCGGAAAGTCAACTCTGGTCAACTAGTCAATATTGGACCAATCACACTGCGACATGTGGCAAAAGGGGGAGTTGTTTGTTGGTTTTCGATCACCGGTCTTGATAGAGCGTAAAAAATGGTGCACGGAACAAGAGGCTCAACTTTTATTACGGAAGGGAGCCCGGCCGCCGTGGACTATGGTATTATCGCCAACGTGGTGGGTCCACAAGCCACCACGTGGCTTGCCACCACTCATCGAATTCACTCGATTTTCCTATCGGAGACGAAGTGGACTACATGATGACCGAGTTAATTAATTTCGATACCCCATGGTATGGGTCGAATTTTTATTTACTTGGTAAATCCACTTACACACCATTCCAAATGCCACACACACACACACACACACATATATATATATATATATATATATATATATATATATTAATGTTTAAACATTAGTATAAACTGCCAAACCAAATGCATATGCTTTGACCACATGGAAGGTGGTGAAGCGGTTGTTAGGGGGCATTAACCCATGCGTGGATGTTTCCACGTGGAAGGATGGAGGATGAAGCGGTTGAGATGGGGCGGTTAAGCCTAACGTGGTCTTTTGACCACTTCACATATGCGTGGGAAGGCTATTTAAAGCCTTAAACATTATCCAACCTCAAAATGTGGGATATACCCACTTACCTTAGCCACTCAATGGGGATTTAATCCCATTAAAATATGTAAATCCATGATAATATGGGAATATTTGATCCCAAATTTCATGTACGGGTTTAGGCTAATTTTAGCCTAGGATTATATGCAAAGGCATTATTCAAGGACCCTAAAATTGTATAAATAGGGTACCTAGTTCATTGTAATGGACACACACACAAACCCAAGCTTATTATTTGTTAAGCTTATTTGTGGGATGTGTCAACAAGTATTGTCTATTGGCCTATTATTTTAGGCAATAGTAGATGAAATATTTGTGATTGGGAGTAAATTATAAACTACCCAATAGGCCCATTGAGCCACACCAATTACTTGCAAATCCTGGATTGTCGACCGGAGTGCTAGCTTCGCATTGATAGTGTCGGGAAGGCCGATCAAGCCAAAGGAGATTATGCATCAGGAAGGTGAAGAACAATTCAACTGATCATCGGAAGTTTTTCGAAGAACTGGTGTACTGATAGGCAAGTAAAATTCCATTAGGTTTTCTTGTGAAAGTACTATTGTAACTTACAAGTTTTGACTAGTGGAATGGTTCGACCACGAACCCGGAGACGTAGGCAATTGCCGAACTCCGTAATCAATCTTTGTGCAATTGTCTTATTGTCTTGCATTAATTTTTAAATTGATTACTTAAAAGGAGAAAATCATTGGAAAATAATTAAAGCCTACAAGGGTATGAGATCAGGTAGTAATAATCTGATTATTTTCGGATCAGCAGAGAGGCAACATAAATTTGACCCATATGTCAAAGAACTGAAGCTTACAAAACTCTAGGGCTTTACTTAATGCATTTTGAAGAAGAAGATGTGTTGTCACGTGCACTCAAGCAAAGTGAAGAGAGCCTTGGTCTATGGAGTTTATACTTTGATGGATCCAGAAGTAGAAACGATGCGGGAGTAGGAGTGGTTTTCATTTCCCCTAAGGATGAGAAATTATTTTTCACTCATAGATTATAGTTTACATGTACCAACAATGTGGCAGAGTATGAGGTGTCGGTGCATGGTCTGCTTATTGCTGAAAAGAAGAAGATTAAGGCACTGTAGATATTTGGGGATATAGAATTGGTTATCCAACAAATCGTGAATAAGCTTCTTAAAGATTATAAGAACTGAGCTTGGACCTCCTTGAGAGCTTTGATGCTCTAAATCTATAGGTGGTGCCGCACAAAATGAATAGGGAAGCTGACCAAATGGCCGCACTTGGTTCACAGTTCTCTCCTGTTGAGGAATTTATCAAAGGAAATACTCAACACATTAAGATGGTGATTAGACCATCCATTCTAGACAACAACACCAGCTAGAAAGTGTTTGACAATGACACGCAGATCGTCTAGTTCATCCAAAATGAAGCTGAGTTCTCATCAAGCATGCAAGCTAATTTGTATGACAACTATGGTGACCTTAGAACAAATGTTTAGCCCTGATGATGAGTTCAAAGGTGAAGAAAAGTATATGTGCATCGCGCGCAAGACTTCTCTCTCAGTCACTATTGCATGCGGAAAGGAATTGCTGCTCAGTAAAGCTTGCACGCATGATGAAAAACATGCCTTCATCTCTCTTTGTCAAAAATATAGTGATATCTTCTCATGGGATTATGAAGACCTCAAAGGTTTTGATCCAAGTGTTTCTCAACACTCCATTGAACTTGATCTTGGTATCAAGCCCGTTAGAAAAAAGTAGTGACCAATCAATCCAAAGATAGAACCCCTCATGAGAAAGGAATTATCCAAACTCATTAAGGCAAAGATTATTTTTCCTATCAAGTACTCTACTTGGGTTGTGAATCTAGTTCCGAGTGCACAAGAAGAATGGTGAAATCAGACTCTATGTTGATTTCATATATTTGAACAAGGCATCTCTAAAGGATCATTATCCTTTTCCTTCAATGGAGGATTCTTGCAGAATGTGGCGGTGCATAAATATTCTCATGTTAGATGGGTATTTAGGTTTCAATCAGATCTTGGTAAAGGAAGAGGATCAATTCAAAATGGTGTTTACAACCAAGTGGGGAACATATGCATATCATAAGATTCCCTTTGGTCTATCAAATGTAGGCACAATGTCATGGACATTGCCTTCAAAGGTTACATCAATGAGTTCATCTTGGTCTACCTAGATGACATCACTATCTTCTCAAAGAAAACGCATATCATATGGCACACCTGGAGAAATTATTTGAGAGATGCAGAAAATTTGGGGTGTCCCTTAACCCCAAGAAGTGTAATTTTGTAGTGGCACAGGGCAAGCTCTTGGGCCATGTGGTTTTAAATGATGGAATCGTAATTGATCCTAAGTGCGTTTCAGCCATCTTATCTCTTTCCCTTGCCGAGTGCACAAAAAGTCCTTACAGTCCTTCCTTGGTAAGATCAATTTTGTTAGGAATTTTATTCCTAACTTTGCAGGACTAGTTTGTCCCATCACCCTCATGCTCAAGAAAGACATAAATTTCAGATGGACAAAGGTGAAGGAAAAGAAAGATTCAACAAAATCAAGCAAGAGATTGCTTACACGCCAACACTCATCAACCCGATTACTCAAAGGATTTTATCCTTTATGCTTATGGCAGTTGATGCGAGTGTTGTTGTTGTCCTAACACAAGAAAATGAACAAGGGTGGAACAACCAATGGCTTTCTTCAGCCAGATGTTGAAGGATTATGAATTAAAATATAGTCACATGGAGAAGTAGGTCTTCACCATCATGTGCATGCTCAAGAAATTCAAAATTATGCTCACCACAAATCATATCAAGGTGTTAGTCTCCCACTCTTCTGTTAGATACTTCATCATGGGAGTAGAAATTAGTGAAAAGAGAGCATGATGGGTGACCAAAATCATGGAGTATGATGTGACTATCAAAGCCACAAAGCTGGTAAGAGGTAGTGCGCTCTACAAGAAGATTGCTAAGGACACACACAATGAATATGAGACTTCATTATTTCTTGATGAATCTCTCCCGCATGTAGAACTTGAGCAAGAATACAGATCCTAACATGTGTGATTGGATGAAGGACATGATCACATTCCTTTTCAAGGGCGCATACCCTCCTAGCTTAAACAAGGAAAGAGAAGAAATATGAGGTTACAATCTATCCCTTATGTTTTGATTAATGGAATTCTCTTCAAGAAGAATCTTAATGGCATGCTATTAAGGTGTATCAATGGTGTGCAGACTGAAAAAGTGTTAGCAAAATTTCATGATGGATTCTCTGGTGGAAACTTTTATGCCAAGACTATAATAATGAAAATCATAATTACACATATCTTTTGGCCTACTCTGTTTGCAGATGCACACAAATGGGTCAAAAAATGCAAGGAATGCACTTTCTTTATAGGAAAGAAGAGATTGGCAATGCTTCCCCTCCGACCAATCCAAGCGGATCAACCTTTTGTGTAATGGGGTCTCGACTTCATAGGCATGATCAATCCACCTTCAAGCATTGGACACAAATGGGTGTTGACAGCTATGGACTACTTCACCAGATGGACAAAAGCTATCACACTCAAGGAATCAACTAAGTTAGTCATCCTTGACTTTCTCGAGGTATAATCACAAGGTTTGGCATTTCTCAAACCATTATCTCTGATAATGAAAAAGCCTTCCTTAGCACTAAAATCACTGATTGGGCTCTAAATATGGGCATCTACCTGAAGAATTCTTCCAACTATTACCCTCAAGGAAATGGTTTGGAAGAGTCAACAAACAAGAACCTGATCAAAATCATGAAGCACACAATGAACATCAACCAAAGACAATGGCATACAAAGGTCTCGCGCGCACTCTAGGCAGATATAATCATAATTAAAAGGAAATAGGAACTTTTCCTTACAAGCTTGTCTATGGAAAAGAGGCTACCCTTAATTTTACAATTTGTTAGCTTTCCCAACAGTTCAAAAATGTAGACCAAAGAGAAATTAGAATGAAAAAGCTGGTTAATCTTGAAGAATCAAGAAACTTTGCCATGATCAAGCTAGAACAACATCAACAAGCAACAAAGAAATGGTTTGACAGAAAGGCTAGGCCTCAATATTTCAAAGTTGGGGACTTGGTTTTGAAATGGGATGCTAAAAGAGCTAAACCAAGGTGCCATTAAAATTTTGATGCACTTTGGAGTGGCCCATACATCATCAGTTCATGTAAGGAGGCTAACTCTTTCGAGTTAACTCATCTTGATGGAGGTGCGTTGCAAATCCCAGTAAATGGGATCTATCTCAAACCCTTCCATTAATTTTGTTGCATCATTTTATATATATATTAGATTAGTTTAAATTCCTCTAAGTGCATTTGCATGAAATTATTTATTTGTACATAGTTCTTTCTTCTCACGTGCTTCCCCGCATGTGCTCTTATTTCTTAGGGTTGGTCTTCTTTCTTTCAATAGTTTACGAGATTTGGAGTAGAGTCAAGAAATTATCCTTCAAGTGACTTCAGGGCGTTCTTCAAAGCTACAAAATCAAAATTTCATGATTACATAGTAGACTCCATGCCTAATGGATGCTCTAGGCTACTAATCTCCTTCATCTAGTAGGCAGATGGCCCCGAAAAGTCACCAAAACTATTATCCAAATAACTCTCCTAGTTATTTGGACAACTTACATACATATTATGGCTCAGAGATCTTCATTATAGTGGCACACCTCAATTGTCTCCTTGGCACATTCACTTGGTCACTGTTTCCTCACGTGCCCTTGCGTGCTTCCCCTTCTCTCTTTCCCATTTTCTTTTCATCTTTGTTCTACCCTCCCTTGCGCACATATTCGCGCATCATCACCTTCTTCCTAACAACTATTCATCCTACGTGCATGCCTTGTAATGGATTCAATCAGCTAAGTCCATGGCCCTCTTTCCCGCCCCACACATTACCATGTAATAGTTACGCCTTTACCATAAGTTCTCCAGCTCACCGGTTTGCCTCATTTCCCACACGTGCATTTACGCACCCTCCTCTGCTTCCTTCTCGTGCCTCATTTTTTGCGTGCATATTTTTGGCCCCATCATTTGCACCATTTAGTGCCATGTCATTCTTTGACATGCTTGAGTGTGCCACATGACGCAACCATCCAAGTGCGCTAATAGGGCACCAAACCTCAAAACAAATAAATGAGTGACACGTGACAGAAACAACAAGAACATTTGCACAGTTGGTCATCCTTTTAGCCAATCCACGCGTCTTTACATGTCTTGCGTGCTTAGATGACTCTAAAAAATTTATAATAGCCATATCTTTTTTACAAAGCTCGATAGACACACACCTAGTCTCGAATTGATAACCTGCACGTAGGCTATAGTGCTAGACATTCAAATTCAAATTCTTAGTGGATCTGATAGGTGAGAAATGGGAAAAAATATTTGTGAGCATTAATGAGCATATATGATTGCTCCAACCACCCTATTTGATCTGATCCACCATCTTTCCTTCTCCAACACGTCAAACAGTCTTGGGGAAGTGCATTTAACAAATTTTTAAGTGGATTTGTAGGCATTGAATGCTTTTTGTTGGTGGTTGCATTTCAAATTCAAATTTTCCCTCCTTCTTCTCTTCTTCTTCCATGAATTCATCTATAAATGTAAGAGTTGGGCTCATTGTTAATGTTGGTCACTTTGTATCCTTGCACACTTTGCTAAGGACTTTATATCTTTTTTGTATTTTGATTCGCAGACCTCTGATCTAGCTCGTGTATGTGGATATATGCCTCTTTCACCATTGTAACAACTTTGTACATTCTTGGAAGTAATAAAAGCATCATTTTGTGACTATTCCCTGTCCTAACATGTTTGTATTTCTTCTTCTTACCTTTTCTTTTGCATTGAGTTCTTGTTGTGTTATTCTATGTCCCTTACAGTTCCCTTTCTATTTGTGTTCCATGAAACTGATCTGACAAATATGTCTTAGTTGTGCTACATGTGCCTAGCCTTCTTTCATGCATTTCCCCTCATTTTTGCTCATAACAGATAGTGTTCATCCCTCTTTTTCTGGTGCTATCTTTTAGTGTAGTTTCCTTTCATGTTATCCTTCTATCCCTAATTCAAGCTTGACATCATTATCTTAGTTTTAACTTTTAGCATTAGGAGCAGCAGTGGCAGTAGAAATAGATAGAGGAACTGACCTTCTCCGTAGATCCATCTCAAGTGTGCAAGGTCCTGACTTGAAGAAAATTCCATTGTTGTCTCAAACGAATCGATTCTTCTAGATCTGAGACACGGGTGCAAGTTTGATGACCAACAAGAATCATCGGTTGCATATTTGGTTTGGTATACCCACTTACACCTAACCATATTTCTTCCTTTAGGAAGAGATACCAAATCCCAAGTATGATTCTTCATCAAATAATAATACTCATCTGCCTTCGCATCATCCCACTCTTGTATCCCATGAGCTTGTGAAAAAGACTGTGGATCCTCAAAATATGCTTAAAGCAAAAGTACAAAACCGGTAGAATGTGCATGATGATGCCTAGTGGGTGGAATATCCATCTATGAAAGGTGTTGCCTCAAAAGCTTTGTATGATCCCACTTAGGTATGGTGACAACATCGGTGGGAATATGATCCTCAATGACATCTATAACCTCATCATCAACCTCCTCAAATAAAGGATCCTTAATATGAGATAAAGAAGAATAAGGAGGCATGGAAGAAGATGAAGAATCATGAGGAATGAAGCACTCATCAAACTCCGAACATGTGTTTATTAGGAATATTATAGTGCTTCACATATTTATGTGTGTGAATAATAATTACATGTGTAATTATTATTGTTGAGAGATTATTGTTAGAGTTGTTATAATATATTGTTTCAACAATATATTATTATATTTATTGTTATGTGTGGGCTATGTGAGTTATTCTCACCCCACATAATTAGGCTTGGTTGAGATTTTGTTGTTGAGTTAGTTTCCTATATTCTAGGGAAACTCCAGCCTATATATTAGGCTATTGTATTGTGTGAAATATATAGAATACAATTATATTATTATTATTTATTATTTCTTGTGTTCAGCTCTCTTCTCCTTCTGTATTTTCTTGCTCAGACTTTGAGAGGTCATTTCATTTGGCATCAGAGCATGGTGATCTGATCTAGTTCCTTTGCTGAAATGGAAGCTTGAATTTTGTGAGGGGCAGCTCTAGTGTTGGTCTGGTTGCCCGCGTATGTCGTATTCCCCTATGCAGTCCTGAAGTGTATATTTTCTATAGTTTTATTATGCTTGACTCACTCTTTCCATTTGGTTTACAAGCTCTCAAAGAAACCACTGCTCTCTCGTAATCTTAGCATTGAAAGGTCTATATATTGCTTAAAATCTGTCTCAGTAAAACATTCTTAACTTTCTCATTTCTCAATGAAATTGAGAAAAGTAAAGTGTTCTGGAAAGGTTGAAATGTGAGGAATAAAACCCAGAAAGCGTTTGGAACAAATATTTTTCATGAATTAGCAGCTCATTACAGAAAAGTGACGTTTTCCAGAAGTGATTTATCATTAATACATGTGAGAAAGGTACAGATCTTTGAGGAAAATACTATAGTTGAAATTGCTCAGCTCTGGGAGATTGGATGCCGAGCAACAAAGAAAGAGAAGAGAAGTAAACTGTGAGTTTTTTTTTTTGCCCAACTAACTCTTATTGGCCAATTATTTTAATTTTTCATAAAGACTATAGTTTTGAAAAATTATTTTTCCTATAGTTTTTATTTAATAATTGCATTTAGAGGGCAATTATTACATTTTTTGGCGCCATTTTTTGGGGAAATTGATTTTTTTGGAATCTTCATTTCCTCCCAATTCTAACGAGTGGTCACATGATAAGTTTTCTCTCTATTTTGAGGAAAATTTTAATCGTTGTGTCAATTTTAATTAAATTAAGCCATTTTACGGGAAATTGTAACTTCAATAACTTTTGCACGGTAACTCAAAATCGAGCGCCATTTTTTTCAAAAGTGTATATTTTTTTATTCCCGTCCTATTGGTTCTAATTTTGGGAGAAAAAAACTTTGAAAATTACCCTCTATTTTGGCCATCTTGTGGACGCATTATCGGTTGTACCCGACGTCCTTAAATAAAAGGTTTCACATTGAGGAGAAGATTAAATACAATGTGGAAACCATGTAGTCTCATGTTCAGATTCAGATGAGTTAAGCATCCATACACCGAGGATGGAGGAAAACGGAGGTTGGAGGTCATTCATGACCTCTCATCAGTTGCCAACGATGGGGCCACATATCAGCTTTGGTGACATGTGTGTGTGCAGTTTGATTTTAGTGCTTCCAGGTGTGGTGTGTTCCTATTTGCAGTGTTCAATAAGTGGAAATTTCACATTTAGGGGGAAACATGATCCAATGTTCCATTTCCATTATGTTAGTTTTTTCTATGTATGTACGAGTAGGAGATTTCAACAAAATTTCCTATGTTATTCCCTATGGTGAAATGTGATGAGGGCTAATAATAGTACTTGGCACATTATGATGTGGTTGTAGGTAAACCACTTGAAAACCTTCATTTTGGTTTTTGGTAAACCAATTGTAAAACCACCATTCTTGGTTGTTGGTAATCCATTTGCAAAACCATCACTTTTTGGTTTGTGGTAAACCAATTGCAAAACCACCATTCTCGATTTATGGTCAACCGTTTGCAAAACCATCCCGAGATTTGTGATCATCCTGTAAAAATCACCAAATCATGAGCAAGTGCATGTAAAAGGAAAGTTTTCTCCATGTTCACACTAAGGGGGAATGTTAGGAATATTATAGTGCTTCACATATTTATGTGTGTGAATAATAATTACATGTAATTGTTATTATTGAGAGATTATTGTTAGAGATGTTTTTATAAAAGGTGAAAAAAAGGGTTAAGGGGACCCTACCCCGTACAATAGGAGGAGAAAAAGATGAAACAATGAAGACCAAACGAAGCTGCCTCTACCAGCAAAAGATAAACCAACAGTAGAACCATGAAAAAGAAACTAACAACAAAAGCATAAAAAACAAGAAACTATCTCAAACTTTTAACCCCTTCCCTTTGGATCTTAACTGCATCTTGAGGGGAGATATCCCTTTTCTTCTTCCTACTCACAACAGTCCAAACCTCATAAGTATTTGGATTTACATTTTCAATATGGGTTGGAGTCGAAACATCTGTCTGTTCCTTGAGATTAAGAGGCTCAGTTAAAGCATCCTCCTTTTCTGGATCAGTCAAAATCATAGGGTCAGAATCTGAGTCACCTTCTGAAGTATCATTCACCACTAAGTGTCTTGGATTAAAATTCTTCCACCATGAGCTATTCCTTTTAGCATGCTTCCTAATCACGTGACAATTTGAAGCAAGATGGCCAAGAGAAAAGTAATTTCTACATCTAAAGGGAAGCGTACGTCGGAAAAGCGACAAGCGGCGTGGGAATCTACAGTTAACTCTTCCACATACCCGACCTCCCGAGGTCGTGTCGAGGCTGACCGGTGGGGATGGAATATGCGTGGGATGCAAACAATCTAGCTAGGTAGTCTAATGTCTTGACACGCACTAATGGAATTTGTGAATCTAAGGCAAAGAAAGCCCTTCTAACTTGAGTAGGTGTAATAGATCGATCGGAAAGGATGACTCTCAAGGCTCCAATCAATATCGAGCTCAGGCGTGATTCAATCTATGGGTTATGGAATACGTGGGAAATGACACAGGATAGTTTCGTGTATGTCTCCGATAAGGTCATATGGTGGATAGTGGAAACAATTGACTCTACGGACGATTCTCGGCTAGTCAGAATTCTCTAACCGTTAGCCGTTATATCTAGTAAGGACAATTGTTCGATGATGATGGGTGGAAGTGGAGTGGATTGGAATACTAGTGTGCGTAGGCCAGTGTTTATATCTGATTGACTTGTGGATTCGCTAGGCTGTGGGACTTGTGGGTCACAACCGTAGACTCTTGGTTGTTGCGGTCCTGTTATGGTCATATACGAAATCAAGTCCTGATTCCTAGTATCCAGTAATCATATGCTTTCTCAGCTTCTATGTTTAGGACCAACAACTGTGTGATTTTCTCAGAATATCTCACAGGCGTTCATGTAACCTGGATCCTTAGACTAGTATCTATATCTGTGAGAGTGTCTCCTGCACCTGGCTGTGGGACCAAAGGATCACAACCAAAGGTTTGTTCTCTTTCGAACCCTTCTACAGTCATGTGAATGTTTGTCTAGGGTAATCTGTAATTCGGTTGATTTGACCAAAATGTGTGTGCTTGGTCGTCTTCTATGTTTAACCCTCTTAACTGAGAACTAATCAGTTGTAAATCATTTTTGTTTGGAAGACTTGTATTATGAGGTTTTGGTCTATGTCAACTATGGTCGTGACGAGGTTTGGTTGAGGCACGATTGGCTCAAATATGTATTCCTTGGGCTCCCGAGGTCCGTGATTGTCATACAAAAATAAAATGTAAACCTAAGCTGTAATAAAGCAAATTCTACTACGTGGAACAAAACTAAAACATATATAACTTCTATTTTTGCATTTAACTTTATGAGAAGAGAAGCATTATTTAAATGTATCTAGAAATAACAACTAAATAACAATTTAAAACAAAAAAATAACCGAGTGTAGTTATTTGTCTTGTGCATTTGTATATTTATTCTAAATAATGCAAGAACTCTCCTAATCTACTTGCAAGATTCTCGATCCTACCTCACAAGTGAAGAGTGAATCATAGTTTCTCGAAACTATCAATCCCCATGACTTCCACTGGCAATGTCGAGAATAGAATCTCTTAAATGAAGCAATT
This sequence comes from Taxus wallichiana var. yunnanensis, assembly GCA_018340775.1. NCBI lineage: Eukaryota > Viridiplantae > Streptophyta > Pinopsida > Cupressales > Taxaceae > Taxus > Taxus wallichiana. The sequence continues at coordinate 500,193,206 of CM031241.1, forward strand.
TTAACTACTTTATTTGATATGATTTTAACTAAAACTTTGAAAGCTAGAACCTAGATTCCGCAGAACAGTGGAAAATCCGATGGTGTATGTGATCTTGTCCCCTTAGTGTGATCTCCTCGCTAGCTTCGTGTTCACGTGGATCTAGAAAAGCGTGTAATCTTGCATCGGTAGAAATAGATATTGGGACAAGGATAGCTCGGAATGCGGACCGAAAATGCGAGTAGGAGAGGGATAGCGCAAGAGTACGAGCTTGGCTTATGCGATTCCTAGCGGGATTTTATTGCGAGTCATGCAACATAAAGCGACAGAACACAGAAACTATCTGTTTGAAGAAAAAACCTGCAACTTTAATGGCTTCCTAAGCTATTCTACTCGATGGAATGGATAAAACAACAACACTTGTTTGCAATGAGCTAGATATGTGGCTCACCAACAGCTAGAGAATGCTAAATAAGCATGCAAAGAATTGAAACTATGGCTCTAAATGAGACAAAAGAGACCGAACTATGAAAATGAGAGCTTGAAAGTGAATGAGGGGAGACCATTTTCTTGTGCACAAACCATTTATTATATAGCTTTCATTCACCCAAAGATCAAAACCAAATCAACTCTAAAACCATAAACAATGGCCAAACACTATTCCAGGGGACCAAAAACATAAATGCATGCCCAAGTCGGCAAGGAAAGCTGGTGAAACGTTGATATTTTACGTGAGTCGCGTCAAAGCGCTTTCTGGAAAATGCGTGCAGGACCACCGCTTCTGGCGGCGCGGCGGTTATAGGACCTCCGTCCCGATCGGGGCGGGTCACGAGATTGCCACCCCAAGCAGGGCGGCGGTTTCAGTCCCAAGGGCTAAAGGCCAAGAAAAGAGGAAAAAAGGAAAACAAAGGACGCGGGGCTAAGCGGGGCATGCGGGATGTTAACGCATACTCGAGGGCTTTTCCGATCCCGAACACCTTGCGAGGAGACTGTATCATCATTGGGAACTTGTCACGTTGTTACAGCGATGCAGATGATACCTTCAATTTTGGAGTACGTACATATTGCCCCCTCGGAGAAGCGTTTTAGCCATGAAGAGGCGTAAAGCGGTGGGTCCGAGTATGGCGATCCCGAAATGGGAAGTTAGAAGTTATACGACACGTCCGTGTGTTGAAATGATGCCATATGAAATTCCGCTACTGCGCAAAATGAAGAGAGAACTCAAGTGCGGATAGATCTGATAGTTTGAAAAATACACGCTAAGAAAAATAGGGAATGAGAACGTACCATTTGTGCGGGGATAGGAACTTACCTCCATCAGCGCTCCAAACCTGTGAAAAATCATTTTAAAATGAAACAGAGTGCTATATATATGAAAGTGGGCCCATTTTCCTATTCATTTGTGTGAGTTGATTTGATTGTTTTTGAGCTCTGGGACCCACGGTGATGGTTTCTTGCGTGAGTAGAGTCAAAATGTCCACAGCGAGATCGTGATCATGCCTCCACGTGCGGAACACCACCCCGCTAGATCACAGGTTGGTTTTCTTCAATTTTGTGTTTTCCCCCCTTTAATTTGAAATGCTTGAATACTTTGTAATGGGGGTTATTTTTGAAAATGCTAGTGTTAAAAGGTTCATCTAGGGGGAGCCTACTGGGTAGGCTCCGTTTTTAGGTTAAATGGTCGGTTTTGGGATTTTTTAGGTGTTTTTAGATTAAAAACCCGCGTGGATTTTCAGACCACGACTGCCGCCCTGTTAGGGCGGCCATTACATGACCGCCGCCTTTAAGGCGGCGGTTATAAATCGCTGCCTCCCCGCTTTCAAGGCAGCGATTTTGCCTGAGAATGCAAAAGGAACTTATATTTGAGATTGCACTTGTATTTTTTTGCATTTCTACGCGTTTTTATGACTCTCTCGGCATTGTTTGGATATTAACTTGCTCTGTTTTGTGTGTTTTTGGGTGTATGCAGGCGAGAGAGGAGTACATTAGATGGAGCAGAGAGAGAGTGTGATTGGCTCTCAGGGGTACTGGATGCCCTCTCACAGGACGAGGAGGACACACTTGGAGAGGCTGGTATACTACGCATATCATGCGTGCCCATGTTGCACCATCTAGTCACATCCTTTGTGGCTTATTTTCTTCTTGGGATGTAGATCGGAACACCTTCCAACTGCCAGGGGTCCGTGGTGAGTGGACCATCACATTAGAGGATGTCTACCGCATTCTGGGGGTCCCGATCATCGGGAGGCAACTTACATTAGAGACAGCAGGCTCACGGGCACAGATTGCACAGTGGGCAGCTTATATGGGAGATGCAGCCATCTCCACGGGGTCGAAGAAGGGGGTGAGAGTTCGATCCATTCCTTCTTTTCCTATCCCCGTATTTCGACAGGCCATCATGGGGATCCTTGCCTCGAGATTGATCGGGGACAAGGGAGGGGACATGTTGTTATATTGCTTTAGGCCCCATCATTGCACGAGATAGAGGGGCATGGCCGGATATACGCCTGGGGTGCAGATATTCTGGGGACCACCTACCATGATCTATATAGGGTGGTCCGTTTATAGGGACAGTCATTGAGCCACCCAACTCTAGTCATGAGTTGGGTGTATGAGCATTTTATCCCTTATGGCAGGGGTGTGGAGGTGGCAGATCCTGGGGCTGTGAGGGCAGCCAGATGGATGGACATGTCGGTGCTCAGAGCACCTCATCAGCCAGTTGCCTCCCTTACTACTGTAGACATGGAGGCGACACCGTACCAGCTTATGGCCGGCATATGGGGTGAGGAGACTCTTACCCTGATCTCCTGCTCCACCATAGGGCAACTTATTGATCGAGTGGGATGAGTGGAGGTACATCCTTTTGGCCGGGTTCCTCAATAGTTTGGCCTTCCACACACGGGTATGCTTCCCCCAGTGGCACCGGCTTCTGAATCGGTTCGCGAGGCCGGATGGGGGCCTGAGGCCGAGGTTGGATAGTGATTACTCCCGGCATTCCTATTACAGCCTGGAGGATAGTTCGTCTTCAGAGGAGAGCCGGTGCGCCTCGGGCACCTTTGCTTGATAGCCACGGGTCCCGCTCATAGCGGTGATGACCCCATAGATATTGACTCCGACTGCGAGGAGCTTACGAAAGGAGGGTCGAGGAGGAGACTCGATGATAGTGATCCTGAGTGACATGACACTCAGGGACATTTTGCAGGCAGAGAGGGCTGAGCAGAGCGCAGAGAGGGTGACTCTAGTTTCAGAGGAGCCACTCTCCCAGGGCCATGGTGGAGAGGATGAGTCCATTGTAGGGCGACATGTTGCTCTGCCACGTGAGAGCAGCCCCTCGATTGTAGCGGCATCCGCGACAGGTCTTGGTCCCGGTGACCCATCTTGGAGACCTGGTGATCGAGTAAGTTACCCTTTCTCCCTTTTAATGTTTTATATGTAGGCTCTCCTTAGTTGCTTATTGTTGTATCTTTTAGCCTATTGCTTGGTTTCTAATTTGTTTTTCTCCTTTGTTTGCAGAATCATTGACGAGTGGCGGATTTGATCCACGGGTATGTACCGATTCCCGATGATCCCCATAGATAGGACCCGCGCGGAGCTGTCCGTAGATGCCGGGAGCCCTCAAGCCCGGTAGACATACCGATGTCTTTGCTCTGTTTGGCACGTGGCCGAGATGGTGTTGACCCTCCGTACGCGAGTTAGTGAGCTATAGGACGGCCGAGCGCCTTATGAGGAGCCATTCTCGTGGTGAGATCTGTAGCTTCTCCTTGAGACCCCGAGCCCTCCGTACATTCGAGTGCCGGCGTGGCGGAGTCCTAGCGTGGGCGTGCACCTTCGGAGGGTCGCGATAGGGATTGAGAGGCCACTTGCCCCTCGCATGTTTTGTTTTGTATATTTCTTTGTATATTACGGGCTCTTTGAGCGTTTTGACCATGCCTAGTGCATGATGGCATTGTATATAAACATTGATTATTTATATATACGCATTCGTTTTGGATCAAAAGCTTGGCACTCATGTTTTCCTTTCTATTTCCAGTTTCTTTGTATATACTACGATGTATGTTTATATGCTTTTTAGAATGTATGCAATGGAGAACAGATGATGCAAATGTTTGCTTTCTTTTTGTGTTTCATGATGCTGATACATGATAATGTAGATATATTGTGATTTTGAATCTTAGCTTCTGTGAGCAATTTGGATACCTCATGTTTGTTTTGTAGAGTGATGAATATAACCAGTGCGATGAACAGATTAATTTGCCCCATTCCTAACTCCACGCAACTAGTAAGATGCGAGGGCTCATCACCGAGAGTCAAGAAGGGCGCAAGTTATGAAATGTGGTGAAACGATAGTGATGAAAGACAAATAAAGCTTTGTTGGAACCAAATTGGAAGCTACAAGCTTACTCTACCCGAATGACTTCATAGTTTAGAATGCAACTTACTTTGCGGTTTATCTAGATTTAGATCCGTAGATGGCCACATAGTAGACAAAATCTGGGTGTTTAGGATTTTAACTCTCTTGGAATTTTGAACATCTAATTCATTCGTTTTTGACTCAAAGTTTCAGAGTTTGAATTGTTTGTTTATGACTTTTAACGTTTGCTTTGTCAAGAGGACCCCCTGTACTTTGCCCCATGCTACTAGTAAGAAGCGTGGGTTTATCACCGTGGGCAAGGTATAGGCGAGTAAGGGCATTTCCATCCTTTCCCAACCCTACGTCACTAGTAAGAGACACAAGCTCATCACCGAAGGTTGGTGGGGCAAGGAAATGTGTAAAATTAAAATTTTCTGTTTAATCACTTGTTGACTTGTTTTCTTGAGTAAAATGTCAGTATGTGCTTATTTCCAAAGAGATATATATATGGGATAGATGTGACACCATGAAGCTTCTAGAACAGACCATAGGCAAGACACCTATCCTAAGAAGAAATCAAAGCGAGAATAAACTTGCAGATCTTGGTATGGTTACCGTTAAGACTTTGTCATGTTTGATTTTATTTGATAAAAGATTCCGAGATGATTTGATGATATATGAAGATGGAGAGGTATGATTAAAGAGTTTTATGCCAACAACATCATGAGTTTGTAATGAATTGCTTTGAGAATAGATTCCTTGATCACAATTTATGTAAGAAACAAGTGGACAAAATGATCTTAATCTATATGAAGATGTAATGTAGATAATTATACAAGTAGTGCTAGTTGCTTATGCGTAGAACCGCTTGAGGTGCAGGGAATTGACTGTTTCACCAAATTCCTCACCTTCTAGTGTACATAAGAGGTAAGCACCATTTCCGTAGTCCTTCATGACTTCGGTATGGGCCCAACCATTTGGGCCGGAATTTCCTTCCTTCGCCGGTCTTCTTGTCGATCCGGCTGTCTAGCCTTAGAACTAGATCACCTTCGTATATGTCACGTTCATAGACCTTCTTGTTATACTGCCGGCACATTCGGTCAGCATAAGCTCTATGCCATTGTTCAACATCTAACCTAGTTTCATCTAGGTTTTCTAGTTGGGAAAGACGTGCTTCTCTGTAAGCGTCTTCATCTAGAATCCCTTGTAATGAAATGCGGAGACTGGGTATTTCGACCTCAAGCGGGAGAACTGCTTCTGCCCCAAATACCAGTGAGAAAGGAGTTGCTCCCATTGGTGTTCTTATTGAGGTTTGGTGGGCCCACAAGGCCGGATATAACTTCAAATGCCAATCTCGTTTGTTTTCTTTCACCATTTTAAGGAAAATGGCTTTCAGTGTCTTGTTTGTCGCTTCAGCCTGTTCGTTTGCTTGGGGATAATACAAGGAAGCCGTATGATGGCTTATCTTAAATTTATTACATAGTTCGTGAACTTATTCATTTTTAAAAGAAGTTCCATTATCAGAGATAATGATTTGCGGGATACCATACCTGCAAATGATTTGGTTCAAAATGAACTTGGCGATCACAGAACCAGGTGCACAAGTAGTAAGAGGCATGGCCTCCACCCATTTGGTAAAATATTCAGTGGCCGTGATTATAAAATTATGGCCATCTGTGGATGAGGGAGAGAATTTCCCTATTAAGTCTAGACCCCATGTAGAAAAGGGCCATGGAGTAGCGATTGGTTGTAGAGCTTGTCTTTGGCATGTGGATCTCATGGGAGAATTCTTGCACTTACGACACTGCGTCACAAACTCTATTGCGTCATGTTCTAGAGTGGGCCGAAATATCCCATTCGATGTATTTTTCAAGCGGTGACGTGGCCACCGAAGTGGCCTCCACATATTCCACTGTGAGATTCATGGAGAATCTTCTTAGATTCTTTTGTGTCAACACATCTTAGGAGCATTCCATCGAATGCTTTCCGATAGAGCACTTTCTCTATAATGACGTATTTAGCTACGATTATGCGTAACCGCCTTCTTTGTTGTGGTGTAACTCCTTCTGGGTACGTATGGTCCATGATATAATTAATGATATCAGTGTACCAAAGACACTCAGAGATAGAGGGTCGGGCTTCGATGTAGTATACACACTCATCTGGAAAGTCTAAATCTACTAAATCACCTCCGTCTAATGGGTTGTCAGCTAACCAATCCGCAATAATTTGTCCCTTAACTGACTTCTGATTTACAAACGTTAATTCGAATTCTCCCATTAAGGTTATAAAATGTCCAGCCTTTTTAGACAATGACCCTTGTGTGAGGAAAGTCCGTAAATGGTCCGTTTTTACCATGACCCTCGTTTCTTGATTCAACATATAATGTCTTAGGCGTTTAGTAGCAAAGACTATGGCAAGGCATTCTCGTTCTACCTGTGTATAGCGTGTTTCATAGTCGAGTAGCATTCGGCTGATGAAATAAATCACGCGTTCCTTCTTGTCATCGTCCTCTTGGGCCAACATATAGGCCAGCGAGACATTGGTAGCTCGTGAATATAGAATTAATGGGCGATCTAGCTTAGGTGGCATTAGCGTAGGTGGTGATAAAAGGAAGCGCTTAACTGCATCAAAGGCTTCATTGCAGTCTTTGGTCCAATCAATGCTATAGTCTTTCTTGAGTAAATTGTTGATTGGATGAACGGCGAAGCTTAAGTCCGGGATGAATCTTCGGATTGCACCCAGCTTTCCGAGGAATGACCTGACTCCAGATTCATTTGAAGGTGGAACCATTTCGAGGACAGCCCGGATTTTGGTTGGGTCGACATCTATCCCTCGTGACGATATGATATAACCTAGGAGCTTCCCTCCCGTTACACCAAAGACGCATTTCTCTGGGTTTAGCATGACTCCGTATTCTATTAGACATGAAAGAATGATGCGGAGTACTTCGGGATGGTCACAACGCTTCTTGGCTTTAGCCAATAAGTCATCTACGTAAGATTCCACGATTTTATGAATTAGATCATGAAATATGTATGTCATAGCCCGCTTGGTATGTAGTACCAAAGCATTTTGAGACCGAATGGCATAACAACATAGAATAGGTTCCCAAGGAGTTATAAACGTGGTTTTAGCTTGATCTTGCTCAGATATTCTGATTTGATTGTATCTTGAGAATCCATCCATGAGAGACAAAAGCTCAAAACCAACTGTTGCATCAACAATAACATCTATGGATGGTAATGGGAAGTCGTCCTTAGGACATGCTTTGTTGATATCTCGAAAATCTATGCGAGATGCGTAACTTTCCATTCTTCTTGAGAACAGGGAATGATGTTAGATACCCATTGGGAGTAGTCTATTGGCTTGATGAATCCTACCTGAGGAGTTTTATTACCTCCTCCTTTACCATGAGAGCTACTTTGGGCTTCATGGGTCTTGATTTTTGTTTAATTGGCTTTGCATCTGATTTAGTGATGCGAGGTTGTGCACCGCAATGTGGGGTGCGACTCCTGTCATCTCCTTATAATTAAATGCAAATGCCTTCTGATGTTCTTTAAGGATCCGCGTATGTATTTCCACTTCTTACCGGGTTGAGGATGATCCTAATTTCAAGATTTTTGGCTCATCTATCATCTGTCCCGATGTTGACATCGATTGTTTCTTCGATCAAAGAGGCGTTACCCTCTTTGAACTCAGGTGGTGCTAGAGGTAAATCCAAATCATCCCCATTTTCTACTGTGTATATGCTAGGTTCCATTTGTGAGGGATGATCCATCACGGGATTTCCGAAGTAAGAAGACGAATGTGGAATTAAGGATAAATCTAGCATATGATAGGAGAGATGTAGTGCTGCATAGGCATTTAAATAATCCAAAGTAGCTGCATCACTATCAATACGGTCTAGGATGGTAGATTCACTTCCGCTTGAAAGGGGATTTGTCATTGTTTTTATCAATGGTTCATCATGAATGGACACCGTGAACTGGGTATCTTCTAACTCATTGCTTGGAGTAAAACATGATGCTTTGAGTTGCTATATGAATCGGCGAGAAGATTTTTCTCTCGCGGATTGCTTCAATGGATATGAAGTTAAATGCCTTGCTTAAATTTAATACAACATTTTTGTAAAGTCAGCAAGTGTTCGGCTTTGGTTTTGTATACCTCGAAACTTGGTTTTCCACTAATTGTGAGTCTCCTAAGACTCGATGTTGTCAACACCAATTCTCTTGGCTAAAAGTGAGGCCAAGGAGGAGGAGGGCTTCGTACTCGGTGCCATTGTTTGTGCATTCAAAGTTTAACTTAAAGGAAAATGGGAGGAATTTCTCTTTGGGTGAAGTAAGAATTATACCTGCCCCCGCTCCATAACGACATTTAGCTCCGTCGAAATGGAGAGTCCAATACTTAGTTGGGAGTATAGATGTTGGGGCATCTGCTGCGTTTGCGCACTCTACTTCTACCATACAGAGGTCCTCTGCTGGAAGGGAACCAACACCTAGGGAATATCCTATGCCTACTGAATCAAATGGTAAGAACATTGGTGAATCTTGTTCTATTAACTCAATGATTTTTGCAGTAGTCCCTAATGATACCGTTTCTTTAGCTTTATCGTTAGGGGTTGGGGTTGTTTTGGCTATGCTGATAGTTTCAAGATCCATTGTAGGTACCAACTTCTCCTCTGGTTTTGGGTCAGTGGGTTTATTAAGTTGGTTTGTTGGAAGTTCAAATTCTGAGTGCACACCTGGTCTTTTCTTTAAATCAGCTAGGTGCAAATCGAAAGGTTTTGGATCACCTTTGGCTACAAATACCTTTCCTAGATGCAAGAATCTTACTTCTTGGAATAACGTAGAAGGGATTGCCTTCATTCGGTGTATCCATGGTCGGTCGAGTATCATATTATAATTAGTTTCCCGATCTATAATATAAAACTCAGTCAGGATTGTTTTGGGTCCTAAGGTGACCGGAAGTATTATAGTTCCTATCGAAGTGGCTTTAAGGCTATGATAGCCTCTCAACGTATTTCAAGTGGTGGAACAGTTTGTGTCCCCATATCCTAGTTTTTGGAGGAAAGAGAAAGGGACTATGTTAATCTGCGGCCCCATCGTCAACCATTGCCCATTTTACGTAGTTATTATAAACCCATACTTGTAAGTGTAAGGTGGATCACCTCGGCGGGCGATCTCAACATCTGTGGGCATTTTACTTATTTCGAATATGAATTCGACATCCTTGTCTCGGCTGCCCCGGAGGGTGGATATCAAAATCTACGTGATTTACTTGTGTTTCAGGAGGTGGAGTGATGTTAATTAGATGACCTAGACCTAATGCTTCTAAAAGAGCAGCTCTGTGAGGAGGAGAGTTCTTTAGTAAATCCAAAAATGAAATGTGCGAGAAGGTCTTTGTTAGGTCACTAATTAAATCATAGGCACCTATGGGTTTTTCTATTATTTGTTGACTCTTATCTGTTTCTGGCAGGTGACTTGGGCTTGGTTGAGAGAAATATTCTCGTGTTCTTGTTATAGCTTCGATAGGTAGTTCAACATCTAATTCTACCAAACTGACTATCTTGGGTCTCGGTTGACTTCCTAACTGTGGCGCAACTGATGGATTTAGTGAAGTCGAGGCTTCATGATCATTGTTTCCTGTCATTGCACTTTTGTTTGTTCCAGTTGGATTCAGCCTATTGCTATCATGATTTGGGAGTGGATCGTTAAAGATCTTGAGAGGAGCATTCTGAGGGGAAACTGCCCCTGCGAGCGTATTTGGTGGTGGTGACATGGGATCTGCCAAAAAAAATCTGTGAAGAACTGTCTTTGTTCTTCTGGTAAACATTGCATGAATTTATTGTAGTCACGGCACGTTCTAGTATCATGACCCCTGAATTTTGTGGAAACCACAATAAGAATTGGGATTGTAATTCCTGTTTTGTTGGTTTGGTGTATATTGTGGCCTAAAATTCTGATCAAACTGTTGCCTATTAGGATTAAAATTTTGCATTTGTTGTTTCTAGCTTTGGTTTTGATAACCAAATGAGTTTTGGCTTGGCCCTTGTATAGGATTTCACCGTTGTTGTTGTTGTTGTGGATGGTTAAAATCCACTGTATTGATTGTCGGGTAAAGTTGTTGTTTCGTTGGTTGTTTGTTTGTGATGGAGTATTGACAACATTTACCTTCTTGGGCTGGTCGGTTACTCCATCCGTTGTTACACCCCGATTTTTGTTAAGGATTTTGGGTCCTTGATTAACATTTGTGGTAGTGGGATAATTTTTAGTGTTTTGGTTGGGGCGATCAACTTCCGCTTGCTCCATATGTTTTGCGACCACTATCTATCCTCACCGCTTGTCTATTCGAAGAGCACTCTCAAGTACTTCATCATAAGTTCTTAGTGGGAACTTGGACTTCTTCCTTCACCTCTTTCTTTGAGAGAATGAAGGAATAAATCGTATAGTTCCATCTCGATCCATGTTTGGAGCACTTGCTGAAGAATAAAGAACTGTACGCCACCTTTGGATGAAATGGGTGACAAATTCGTTGTGTTCTTGTTTGATGTGCAAGAATTCCCTGATTCCTGTTCTCAACAGTTTGTTCATGTCGAATGCCTTAATGAATTCTGATACGAGCTGTTTAAATGAATGGATGGAGGCTTCAGGTATTCTATAATACCAGTCGAGAGCAATGCCTTCCAAGGTTTTGGGGAATATTTTAGCAACAACCCCATCCCAAGGGAGTAATTCACATATGGTCTGTAGCGTAAGCTTTGATATGCGCGTTTGGATCTCCCTCGCCTTTGTACTTGGGTAAATCAGGAAGAGGTCTTGGAAGCATGACGCTTCGTATGGTGAAGTCTAAGGGTTCCTTCAGATATTCTGAATAAGTCCCTATCGCATAGTTTTCGACCATTGATGGTGGTTGCTGAGGGAGTGGTGGTGGGATGGGTTGTTGGTATGGCGCAGCGTATGCATTGGCAGGGGCATAGGGAAGTCCCTGCGTTTGAGCAAAAGGGCCGGGAGAGGAGAACATATCTCCTTGTGGTGATTTGGAGTACATGTTTAAGTATGACGGGATATTGTCTAGTAATGGGTTGTTTGATACTAGACCGGGAGAAATAATGTTAGAGATGACAGGCCTTGTTGGCGTTTGTTGTGGATACTGAGGAGGCATGCCTAACGTGCCTACTCCTATGAGGAGATCTACTTGGCTAGAGTGATATGGAGGATTGGAACTTCCTGCTTGCATGAACTGAGGATTTTGACTTGCTTGAGCAAGTTCTAACCCTCTCACTTTTTCTACTAACGCTGAAATGACTTCATTTGGTGAAGTCACGGTGCTTTTCCTGAGCGGCATTTGTTGTATACCCTGGTGTTGTATAGGCATGTGATATCCTGTTATAAACCGATCGTTATTTTTCCAAGTTTCTCCGAGTATTTCCTATATGCAAGTGGCATAGAGGTATTTTCTTGGAAAGAGATCTCGGGTTGTATTTGTAAACCTCCTATAGGTAGGTACATGCCTCGAGAATGTTGTTCACTCATAGGATAATGTATTGACTGTTCATCGTCTAAGACCAGTATGGGTTAGATTGTCTACTAATTTGTGGTCTAAGTAGCATCTGAGGAGATGAGCTAGATTCTCCGGTAAACGTCATATTGTTTGAGCCTGAAGGCTCTGTTTGTTGCATTCGAGGGGGTTGATCTAACTCCCCATTTGAAAAGACGAGTTATATCTGCTTTTTGGGGTTTGTGTTGACAATCGATTAGTTCAATAGTTGTTTCCCCATACCGAGAAGGAGGGTGATGATTGTCTATTCTGTTGGGCATAGTATGCCTCGAGACCCAAGAGGGGTCTGCCATATGCATCGAATCCCGAAATATTCGGGGTATATGAATACCCGTAAAATAATGGGAAGGAGTGAAGGTGATTTGTGAAAGAACATGTGATACTATGACTCAACGAGAAAGTAGGAAGTTTACATCAGCTTCACTAATTTTTTTGTTTCACGTCGGGTTCACCAATTTTGTATGCCTAGGAAAAGAGACAAGCGAGCGTGGGAATCTACAAGTAACTCTTTTCCATGTACCCGACCTCCCGAGGTCGTGCCGAGACAAATGGCGGTGGGGATGGAATATGCGTGGGATTCGATGACAAGCTAGTTAGGTAGTCTAATGTCTTCGACACGCACTAATGGAATTTATGAATCTAAGGCAAAGAAATCCCTTCTAACTTGAACTGGTGTAATAGATCGATCGGAAAGGATGATCGCTCGAAGGCTCCAATCAATATTGAGCTCGGCGTGATTCGATCTATGGGTTGTGGAATACGTGGAAATGACTCCGGGATAGTTTCGTGTATGTCTCCGATAAGGTCATATGGTGGATAGTGGAAACAATTGACTCTACGAACGATTCTTTGGCCTAGTCCGAGAATTCTCTAGCTTCATTAGCCGTTATATCTAGTAAGGAAAATTGTTTGATGATGATGGGTGGAAGTGGAGTGGATTGGAATACTAGTGTGAGTAGGCCGGTGTTTATATCTGATTGACTTGTGGATTCGCTTAGGTCATGGGACTTGTGGGTCACAACCGTAGACTCTTGGTTGTTGCGGTCCTGTTATGGTCATATACGAAATCAAGTCCTGATTCCTAGTATCCAGTAATCATATGCTTTCTCAGCTTCTATGTTTAGGACCAACAACTACGTGATTTTCTCATAATATCTCACAGGCGTTCGTGCAACCTGGATCCTTAGACTAGTATCTATATCTGTGAGAGTGTCTCCTGCACCTGGCTGTGGGACCAAAGGATCACAACCAAAGGTTTGTTCTCTTTCGAACCCTTCTACAGTCATGTGAATGTTTGTCTAGGGTAATCTGTAATTCGGTTGATTTGACCAAAACGTGTGTGCTTGGTCATCTTCTATGTTTAACCCTCTCAACTGAGAACTGATCAGTTGTAAATCTGTTGTTGTTTGGAATACTTGTATTCTGAGGTTTTGGTCTATGTCAACTATGGTCAGTGTGGCGAGGTTTGGTTGAGGCACGATTGGCTCAAATATGTATTCCCCGGCTCCCGAGGTCCCGTGATTGTCATACAAAATAAAATGTAAACCTAACTGTAATAAAGCAAATTCTACTACGTGGAACAAAACTAAAACATATATAACTTGTATTTTTGCATTTAAATTTATGAGAAGAGAAGCAACTATTTAAATGTATCTATAAATAACAACTAAATAACAATTTAAAACAAACAAAATAACCGAGTGTAGTTATTTGTCTGTGTAATTTGTATATTTATTCTAAATAATGCAATAACTTTCCTAATCTATTTGCAAGATTCTCGATCCTACCTCAGAAGTGAGGAGTGAATCATAGTTTCTCAGAAACTATCAATCCCCACAGCCTTCCCGCAATGTCGAGAATAGAATCTACCTAAATGAAGCAATTTTAACTACTTTATTTGATATGATTTTAACTAAAACTTTGAAAGCTAGAACCTGGATTCCGCAGAATAGTGGCGAATCCGATGGTGTATGTGATCTTGTCCCCTTAGTGTGATCTCCTCGTTCCTTCGTGTTCACGTGGATCCGGAAAAGCGTGTAATGCTAGCATCGGTAGAAATAGATATTGGGACAAGGACAGCTCAGAATGCAGACTGAAAATGTGAGTAGGAGAGGGATAGTGCAAGAGTACAGAGCTTGGCTTATGCAATTCCTAGCGGGATTTTATTGCGAGTCATGCAACATAAAAGCGACCGTAACCTCTGAAACTATCCTATTTGAAGAGAAAAACCTGCAACTTTAATGGCTTCCTAAGCTATTCTACTCCAATGGAATGGATAAAACAACAACACTGTTTGCACAAGCTGGATATGTGGCTTACCAACAGCTGGACAATGCTAAATAAGCATGCAAAGAATTAAAACTATGGCTCTAAACAGAACAAAAGACTGAACTATGAAAATGAGAGCTTGAAAGTGAATGAGGGGCAGACCATTTGCTTGTGCACAAACCATTTATTTATAGCTTTCATTCACCCAAAGATCAAAACCAAACTGAACTCTAAAAACCATAAACAATGGCCAAACACTATTCCAGGGGACCAAAAACATAAATGCATGCCCAAGTCGGCAAGGAAAGCTGGTGAAACATTGATCTTTACGTGAGTGGTGTCAAAGTGCTTTTGGGAAACGCGTGCGGGACCGCCGCCACGATCGGGGTGGCGGTCTAGAGATCGCTGCCCAAGCAGGGCGGTGGTTTCATAACTGAAGGGAAAAAGGCCAAGAAAAGAGGAAAAAAGGGGAAAACAAAGGATGCGGGGGCTAAGCGGGGCATGCGGGATGTTAACGCATACTCCGAGGGCTTTTCTCGGATCCCGAACACCTTGCGAGGAGACCTGTATCATCATTGGGGAACTTGTCACGTTGTTCTGGCAGTACAGTACCTTACAATTTTGGGTACGTATGCATGAAACCCTTCATAGTCTATATTTTGTAACCATGTTCAATCCTCCACTTTGAGTTCAATAGCAGCAGGGAAATCAATAGTAATATCCATATCAACCAAGATTCTAGCATACGTTGTGTGCTCAAAATCATCGTTTTTTAATCTATAAATAAACATTTCCCTAAAGTATTGCCAATAGTTGTTAAACAACTTTCTAACCAAAATTGGAGAGGTAGATATGGAAGACGAATCCACACTAGTTTAACATGGAAGGAATCTGAAACTAGGTTAAATAAAGGAAACCATGGTTTCATCATAAGCATATTGGATTCAAAATCCCAGATTTTCCCAAAAATAAGATCTCTATCCGCACCGACGTAAAAGCAACAATAAAAAACCCCGAGCACTGGGAAAAATATCCAACCTACCTTCCAAATAGGGGGCCCATTGCCTCAAAATCCATGCATGAAGTCTGGTAGGCCAAGGCAGAAATTGTGGAATCTACATATCAGTCCATTCCTTTCGAAAGATGCTTCAGATTAAACCACCTCATCACCAAAACAAACTGATGGGGTGGATTTAGCATAAGCCATTGGCATGTTATGTTTGGCAAGGACCCTATCACCATTACGTCATTGTAGTACATCCTTGAAAGATGTCTGAATAGGGGGATGATTCAAAATTTCACTCCCAAAACTTTGTTTGGATAGGTGCTATTTGAAAGCCGTAGGGGCAGCAACATCTCCACCCACCAATGGATCCTTATGCACCAAATCCACCACACCTATACCCCCAACATCAAGGAGATCCAGGACTAGTTCGTGATCGTTGAGTCAAGAGCCACACACCAGAGCTCCATTGACCTAAACCAGGGTTCTCGGTGTAGAGAGGAACGATTTAGAGGTGACGCCCAACAGAGGACCATTATTAGCAAGGTCGATGAGGGAGACCCCGAGATCAGATTCTTGGGACAAAACCATCACATCCATAAAGAAATCTAAAGAGGATCCACCAGAAACCTTAGATGGATGTGATGCGGCACTTAAGCATACCGCACAAGATTCCCTACCTCCCTTACATGTTTTCCCACATCCACGGACATGGCCAAAAACAGGGCAGTTGCCATCACCATTCCATCCACAAAGACACTGTCGCATCACTGGTCGCCATGTTATACTATATTGTTTCAACAATATATTATTATATTTATTGTTATGTGTAGGTTATGTGAGTTATACTCACCCCACATAATTAGGTTTGGTTGAGATTTTGTAGTTGAGTTAGTTTCCTATATTCTAGTGAAACTCCAGCTTATATATTAAGCTATTGTATTGTGTGAAATATATAGAATACAATTATATTATTATTATTTATTATTTCTTGTGTTCGGCTCTCTTCTCCTTCTCGTATTTTCTTACTCGACTTTGAGAGGTCCTTTTAGTGTTTGAAAAATAACATCATGAGTATCGTATCTAAAAGTTGATAAGCTCTCATTTATTCATAATACCCTGTAAAGATCAAGGGTTTTCTCTTTTTATCCAATGCTTTCCTTTTCTTATTTTGCACAATGGCCAAAGCATGGCTCCTAAATACTCAAAAATATGAGATATCTAGCTTAGTGGTAGACCAAGCTTCCTCTCGGAGTCAAATTCTCAAGTGCTCTTTGTGGTGTGTGATTTTGAATGTAGTTAGCACAATTAACTACTTTTCCCCAGTAGATATGAGGTAAATCTCTAGAATACATCATACAGTTAGCCATTTACTTCAAAGTTATATTCTTCCATTATACTAAGCCATTTTGTTGTGGAGTATGAGGAATAAAATGCTAGTGAATAACGCCTTGTTTCCAAAAAATTAAAAAAACTCATTGTTGAAGTACTCCCTCCCATTATCGATGTCGAAGGCTTTTTATGTAACTATAAGATTGTTTCTCGACCAAATCCTTGAAGAATTTGAAGTGTGAAAAAACATCAATTTTGTACTTGAGAAAATAAACCCAAGTATGCCTTGATAAATTATCAATAAAGGTAAGTGCATACTTAGCTCCATTGAAAGATGGGGTAGGAAAACCATCAAGTCACCATGCACAAGATCAAGTGGTGAAGAATATCTTTCAGAAAAATTCTGAAGGAAAATGATATTGGTGTTGTTTCCCTAATGCACAGCCATGAAAAAATCCCTCAAGACAAGAAAATCTAGGAAGACCATCTACCATACCATGAGTTCTCAACTCCTTAAAATATTTGTAATTGATATGTCTAAATATTTCATGTCAAATATTACTCTTTGAATATGCATGAGAAACTAATATTGTCCATATAGAGGAAGTGTCATAAAAACCCTCAAAGTGATATAGTCTAGAAATATGATCAATAATATCTTGAGCAACAAGTGAATGAGGCTCCAACAAAGTTCATATTTCTACCCCATGTGGTGTAAGATTCAATGCTTTTCCTTGACTGAATGACAAATTTGATATACATATAGTGCATCGTGGATACTACCACCATCAAGGTGTATATTACCTTTTCCCTCAATAGAAAGAAAGGAATAATCTCCAACCTCAATTTTGGAAGTAGAACTCAAACATAGAGAAATAAAAGACTCGTACACCACATGGGGTAGAAGTATGAACTTTTTGGAGCCTCATTCACTTGTTACTCAAGGTATTATTGATCATATTTCTAGACTATATCACTTTGAGGGTTTTTATGACACTTCCTCTATATGGAAAAGATTAGTTTCTCATGCAGATTCAAAGAGTAAGCTTTGACATGAAAGATTTGGACATCTCAATTACAAATATTTTAATTGAGAACTCATGGTATGGTAAATGGTCTTACTAGAGTTTCTTGTCTTGAGGGAGTTTTTCATGGTTGTGCATTAGGGAAACAACACCAATATCATTTTCCTAAGAATTTTTCTGAAAGATATTCTTCACCACTTGATCTTGTGCATGGTGATTTGATGGTTTTCCTACCCCATCTTTTTAATGGAGCTAAGTATGCACTTACCTTTATTAATAATTTCTCGAGGCGTACTTGGGTTTATTTTCTCAAGTACAAAATTGATGTTTTTTCACGCTTCAAAGTCTTCAAGGATTTGGTCAAGAAACAATATTATAGTTGCATAAAGAACCTTCATACTTATAATGGGGGAGTAATTCAAAAATTTCTCACTTTTTGGAAACTAAAGGCATTATTCACCATTGTTTTGTTCCTCATACTCCACAACAGAATGGCTTAGTAGAAACGAAAGAATAAAAATTTGAAGGAAATGGCTAAGCTATATGATGTATCATAGAGATTTACATCCTTTCTACTAAGCGTAGAAAGCGAGTTAATTGTGCTAACTATATTTAGAATTACACACCATAGAGAGCACTTGAGCATTTAAATCCGAGAGGAAGCTTGGTCCAACACTAAGCTAGATGAATTTTTTTCGAGTCTTTGGGATCCGTGCTTGGGCCTTTATGCCAAAGAAGAAAAGGAGATCTTTGGATAAGAAGATAAAATCATTGATCTTTGCAGGGTATTGTGAGGACATGATAGCTTATTAACTTTAGATCATGATACTCATGACATTCTTTTTGAACACATGTTTAGTTTGATGAGCGCTTCACTCCTCGAGATTCTTCATCTTCTTCCATACCTCCTTCTTATTCATCATCTCATCTTGAGGATCCTTTCTTTAAGGAGTTTGATGAGGATGTTATAGATTCGATTGAGGATCTTATTCCCATTGATGTTGTTACTATGCCTGAGTGGTATCATACTATAGTTTCTGAGACAACACCTTTCATACAAGATCTTCCACCCACTAGTCATCATCACACACATTCTACAAGTTTTGGAATTTTGTGTTAGGAAGTTTCTGAGGATCCACAATCCTTTTCAAAGGCTCATGGGATACAAGAGTGGGATGATGTGATGAAAGATGAGTATTCTTCTTTGATGAAGAATCATACTTGGGATTTGGTATCTATTCCTAAAGGAAGAAATATGGTTAGGTGTAAGTGGGTATATCGAACCAAATATGTAGATGATGGGTCCATTGACAAGTATAAGGCTCATCTTATTATAAAGGGTTTTTCACAAGTTGAAGGTATTGATTACTCTAAGAATTTTACACCCGTTTCCAAGATGGATTATGTATGCCTTGTACTTGCTATTGTTGCATCACAGGGGTGGCCCATATACCAGATGGATGTGAAGAGTTCCTTTTTACATGGATATTTACAAGAGGAAATATACATGGAGTAACTAGATGGATTTGTTTAGGATTCTTCTCTTATTTGTAGACTTTGAAGGTCTCTCTATGGTCTCAAACAAGCCCCTTGGGCTTGGTATGAGAAGATGGATTCTTTTCTTCTATCTACTTGGTTTTGTTTGTTGCCACTTTGATCATACAGTGTATCTCCAACATGTTGGTAAGGATATTGTGATACTTGTCTTGTATGTTGATGATTTGTTACTTACTGAAGCTCTTCTTCCCACATTCAAAGTATTCAGAGGGATATTTCTACACAGTTTGACATGATAGATCTTGGGTTATTGCATTATTTCCTTAGTTTGTAGATTTATTAGACATATTTAGGGATTCATTTGAGTCAGCAAAAGTACACCCATGATCTTCTTCGACACTTTGATATGGCTGATTACAAGCCAAGTCCATCTCCTTTTCAGTCTAGGGTTACTCTTACTTCCACATGTACCACTCCACTTTGTGATCCTACTTTATATAGGTAGTTTGTTGGAATTCTCATGTAATTAACCCATACTTGCCTTGATATTTCATTTGCAATAGGGCTTGTATCTCGGTTTGTACATTATCCTCATAGTAGTCATTGACATGTTGCTAAAAGGATTTTGTGCTATTTGCAGGGCACTTCCCACTTTGGCCTACACTACACTAGGGGTTCTACTCAGTTGGTTGGATATATAGATTTAGATTGGGTAGGTTCTATTGATGAAATATGTTCCACTTATGGCTATCTTTTTGTCTTGGTTCTTCTCCAATTACTTTGGCATGTAAAAAAGTAATAGGCTATTGCAATTTCATCTTCGAGGCAGAGTACAGGGCAACAGGTATAGTGAGTTAGCATATTCTTTGGCTTTGACTATTATTGATAGAGTTTGGATTCCCAAAGGATTCACCAAATGTACCTTGGTGTGACAACCTAAGTATAATTCACATTTATCACAACCCATTTGACCACTAGTGGACCAAACATATTGAGATACACATCAACTTCATTCGTTAGCACATTTAGGATGGATTTATTTTCTTGGAGTACATTCCGACTCAACAACAGGTTGGAGACATCTTTACGAAGCCTTTTTCATCACCTCACTACCTTGAGTTGCATGGCATGCTTGGGGTTTTGGAAGTTGTTCTTGGGGGTGTTCATGAGAATGTCTTCTTTCATCTTCTTTCTCTTTCATTTTACTAGGATTCTTTCCTTCTTTTAGTTTGAGATTTCTTCATGGATATATTGTACATGAGTACCTCATTAGGCCTAGTTACCGGGACTTATACTGTGGATATGCCACTTTCATTTTGGGCCCTTAGCTTCACTTGAGGGGGTGTTAGAGTAGGTATTTACCTTAGCTCATGTTCACCTAGGTACTTTATTTACCTTTATTGTATTTATCCTCATCCACTTATGTGTGTGGATATTTATTTTATTTTATTTAGATATTAGGGGGATATTATCTAGTTGTTAGGTATATTTCTTATTGAGCGTAAAATGTGTAACACTTAGTAAAAGGCATAAAAAATCTATTCACATGGGAGAGCAGAGTGTGTTCAAAGGCACAAAAGGATCGGGAAGGAATCATGCACATAGACAAAGACAGATCTAGGACTTAGCCATTTTCACGATTACGGGATATTTATGGAGATGACGTGTAGAGGACACCAACAAGATGAATACTTGTGCGACATGCATGATCTATTTTTGGAGGAACAACTATGAAGCGCTTTGCATGGGTGTAGGTTGAGAATAGATTTATTATTGACAATTAACTAGAAGAAGTCTATTATTAGTGCACTTGCATGTGTGACTATTATTGTAATGGTGCATGGCTAATAATAACATGCAACCTATTTTGGGATTGGATAAGTGGTGAAGGGAAAGTCCCCACCCTTATAAATATGTAATGAACTGCGTAGTAGAGAGATTATGTGTGTTTGTGTGAGAGAGAACTAAAGTCTTTGTGAGGTTATGCTACCAAAACCTAATATGTGCATAAGCTATGGTATTATCTATTGTAATGAGCTTACGTGTGTTTTTCATGTTTAATATAATGGAGTGTGTTAGACTTGAATCAAAGTATTAATCTTGAGTATACTTGGTTCTTGGATGTTTTCATTTCATCATGGTTATCATTTAAGTTTGTTACTCTCTAGATATATATTTGAACATGCACCGTGGGATGATATATTAATTATGGATCTGAATGCATTAAGTCTTCATCATGCTAACATCCTACAATAGTAACCATAAAGATGGGCCTAGTACCTTTGTGCACTTCGGGTGAGAACTCGGTATAGGTTGAGTGATGTGTCAACGCGCTTGGGGATCTTGTTGCTAAATTCTAGGTTACATCATTCGTTATCGGGACCTCTTTTTTCAATTGTTTCCAAGATGGTTCATGATGAAGATGTCTTGGTTGACTTTAGCAAGTGTTTAGGAGTGGATACATGATCGGAAGAAGAATACGTAAGGAGGTTCAACACTAGATCTGAGTTTAACGCACACACATGGGTGGAGCAAAATTTTTATGACGCGGTTGTATGAGAGCTTCTTTTATTTTTTCGGGTAGAGCTGTATGAGTGGCTGATTGCATATGCATCTAAATAGAATTAGAGGTATCACACACTTGTTTGGATTAAGCATTTTGGTTGTCAAATTAGTACTTTAATGGAAATATGATCGGGGACATAAAGTCCCTCCTCTTTAATGGGAGAGGTTCCCTTATTGAAAACAAGTGGCAAAACCTATGTACAAATGTACAATTTGCATCAAGATGTGGATTTCTGATATAATGAAATGCATTTTGTACCAGAAGGTTATCAACATAAAGAACGAGAGGAATTAAGGAGATGGGAGAGAAGGAAGAAAACAATAATTTGGGAAAAAAATAGCAGATAAAACCCTTATGCGTATTGAGAAAATGAGAATAAAGAACAGAATCATTCACATTCATAGCACAAAATACTATTCCACAGACATAAAGTTCTAGAAAATGTATCAACGAGAACACAAAGTTTCTAATCACCAAGATTGAATGATTCACAGATTTGGGTAAGCAGAGAAGAGAAAGGAAGAAGAAAGAAAGAAGAAAAGAAGCCTCTGTATTGATTTCTTTCAATTCAATTTACACTTGTAGAGTATCAGAATTCCAACCCTTTACAATGGTGTCGAGAACCCATTAAATAAACTTCAAGAAACAGTTATAATAGTTACAATTTCTTTTAATCATCTATGAACCTTTCAAATTCTTGATTCGTGAAGAAACGCTAATGGCGGTAGAGGAAGATGCTTTGCAAAATGACCATTTAAAATCATTTGAATATGAGCCATTGATCCTTTTACAACTTCAAATGTGATCCCTCCACATGGAAAAGATCAAAATTGAAACGAGCTTGGGGATGCCATTCACATTTTGGAACTTTAGAGAGATTTGTCATTTTTTGATATTTTGGCCCGCCGTCCACCAGGTTGGACACATGGCATCACATGAGTGGCGAAAAAGTCACGGATAAATTTTTACAACTTTAAATTTTCCAAACAAAAAGCTTAAAAAATTAAAGTTCTCCATCGGCTTGCTTCCGGTTGTTGAATTTTCAACGCATGACTTGACATGTGGCATCACATGAGTGGTGGTGGAGTTACGATTCACTTTAAAACTTTAATCCCTTTGGCCAAAACAAAGCATGAGAAATTCAAAATTCTCCGACGACCCGCTTCCCTACTATTGACTTTTCAATGCATAACCTAACATGTGGCTTTACACAGAGTGGTTGCGAGTTGTGGTTCACTTTTAAAACTTTAACTTCTTTTTTAGCAAAGAGGCACAAAAATTCAAAACACTCCGATGACCCGCTTCCCCACTATTGAATTTTCAATGCACAACTTAACTTTATAAATTTGAAATGGATCAATGGGAAGTGCTTCAATTTTATGACTTAACTCTTTTCCCCAAAACAAAGCACAAAAACTTCAAAGTGCTCCAATGATCTCGCCTTCTGATTTGAATTTTCAATGCATGATGAACACGTGGCATTACCTAAGTGGCAACGAAGATGTGCTTCATTTTTACAATTTAACTCTTTTTCGCTAAAACAAACTAAAAATCTTCAAAGTTCCCAAAGACCCTCCTTCCCATTTTACACTTAAAAATGGCCACGTTTCCCTTTGCAAGGGCCCAGGGGGTCTATTTATACTTTTACGCTCTTTTCTTCCAAAATGCCTCAAAGCATAAAAAGAGTTTTCCTTTCCGCCTTCTACCAAAAAAGTAGCCAATCAGGAATTTAAGGTTGCGGGATAACTTGATACTTTTTCCAAAAGATAACAAAAAGTGCTAAGTTCACAAAAAGACCCACCGCTTCACTATTTTCAAACAACCAATCAGAATCCTTTAGGCTGAGGGGCCAAATTGATACTTTTTTCCAAAAGAGAACAAAAAGTGTTAAGTTCGCAAAAGAATCCATCTCGTCACATCTAATAAGAAATGGCCATGTACTCATGGGTGCTGGGGCACAAAATTTGATGGGGAAGAAATGTCTCATTCATTTGCAACTTTGGGAAAAATGGAAATGAAAGGAAAAAACTCACCATTTACACCTGCATTTTGATTTGTTTCTCCATGGATAGATAAAAGACAAACAAAACTAGGAAAAACATGATCCCAGTCCATAGGAAAGATTGACAATCAAACCCAAAAGATTTTCATGGGAAAATGGAAAATATATCAAACCATGGGGTTTGAAAGATTTTAAATCAATCAAAGTTGAAATTTCGAGATGAGCACTAACTCAAAATTTTCAAATTTGACTTGGAAAATGAAGGGGATTTCGAGGGCGAAAACAACTGGATCTTTCTAGGGATGACTTGGCTTGGAACAACGAAACAAGGTAAGACAAGAACTACTGAAAAAATATAGGAAGAAGACCAATTCTTTATCCATTGGGAAAATAGATTTGAAGGGAAAACCAATATAGAAGACAAAACACATGAAAGGGAAACAAACCAAAGAAAAAAACAAAAACAAAACCACACACAACAAGGAGTAGGAAAGAAAAACAAGCCAAAACCAAAACACTATACATAATATACAGGGGACTGCCTAATCACCTAGGACTTGAACAACTTTAGATATTGCCCACTATAAGGAAGTGGGAGAGGATATCCATCCATATAGTCCAGATAGAAATAATTCTCTCCAGCAAAATGCCTGATTTTGAAAGGACCAAGCCAAAGAGAGTCAAACTTACCATGGCTTCCTCGAGGCTCGTGTATTTTTCCCCACAACAGAACAATGTCTCCTACTTGAAACTCTCTTTGTCTAGCCTTCTTATCAAACAAAGCCTTCACCTTTTGTTGATGAGCTGAAATCCTGTCAAAGACTTGCATTCTGTCTTCATTCAGCTTCTAGAGGTACATGATCCTCTTGTTTAGGGAATTGGTGAAGCTTGAATCCTCAATGACCTTCATCGAGATGGGGTGGAAATTCCACTGTACATTGGAAATTGATCTTCGACACCATACAACACTTGGAAAGGAGACATTCCAATTGCTCTTTTAGGTGTAATCCTATCAACCCAAAGAGCATCATAAAGTTTCTTATGCCAATTCCTCTCGAGATTCATTGACAAGCTTTCAAACAATGGACACCAAGTTCTTATTTTTGATTATGCTTATCCATTCCCTTGGGGTAGTAGTCGAAAGAATGAGCAAGGGAGATTCCATAACCATATCGAAGTCCATCATCTCAAAGCAAAGGAAAAATTGGAAGCATTATCGATTCAATCTTGCTTGGTATCCTAAACTTTATCAAAATGTTCTCCTTGATGAAATTACATACGCCTCGTAAGTAGTACTTTTAACTAGGATGGCTTCCACCCACTTTGTGAAATAATTTGTGGAAGTTATCACATGATTATTCTCAGCATTGGAAGGTGGATTGAGTGGTCCAGTGAAATCCAAACCCCATTATATAAAAGGCTCATCAATCACTACTAGATTGAGAGCTAAAGCAGCCAACTTAGGTCTCCCAACAAAATTTTTACAAACTTCAAACTTACCTACCCATTTTGATGCATCTCTGAAAAATGTGGGCCAATAGTATCTAGCACAAAGGATTTTGTGGGTAGTGACAAAAGAAGAGAAATGACCTCCACAATCTTGATCATGAAAAGCTAAGAACAAATTCTTCTATTGCTCTTTGTCTACACATTTCAAGAATTTTCCATCTATGCCTCGTTTGAACAAAGAATTCTACCACAACACATATTGTGCATACCTCAGCTTGATGGATCTCTTTTCTTTGGAATTCAAATGGGATGGATATTCTCCATAGGTGAGAAAATTTGTAATGTTAGCATACCATTCATCTGTTGAACTAAGGAAGAGAACAACAAGAACATCAACTACCTCTTGGGACAATTACTTATCACTCCTGTAGTAATGAGTTCACACAAGCCTTTACCTATAATTAGATTTGTTGGCTTGATGTCAAGATCATATTCTTGAAATTTTTATACCCAATTACCTCTCTTATTTCCAAACTCCTGTCGTGTAAGAATAGATTTTATGGGTGTATCAGGCACAAGCACAACAGAGTGAGAATTAAGAATATAAAATTGAAACTACTTAACAGCTTTGACCACTACAAAAGCATGTTTCTCCATCATAGTATACTTCAATTCATGAGCCTTTAGGACATAACTCATGAAGGTAATTGGGAGCTCATGATTCTCGGAATTATTCTCAGTCGAAGACAAAGAACCAAGATACTCTTTGTGGCATATCCATAGATGATAAAATCTTTACTAAAATCAATACATGCTAAGATGGGAGTTTTAGCAATAGCCTTCTTAATGCCTTTAAAATCTTCTTTACCTTGAAGTCCGCCCAAAACTCTACTTTCCTTTTATCATCGAAGCAATGCTCATAGCCGCTTGATTCAACAAAATTTGGGATGAATCTCCTCAAGAAATTGATCTTTCCAAAGAAGGAGTGAACACCCTTCTTGCTGGTAGGGAGGGGAATCTAATGGATTGCTTGAACTCTTTTAGGATCTATCTTGATTACCTCCTTGAAACAATATGTCCCAACAAATTACCTTCAGTGACATAGAAGATAGACTTCTTAGGGTTGAGAGAAACCCCATGGTCTCTGCACTTTTGGAGGACTGTTTTAAGGTGTTGAAAATGATTTGATCTGGCTTTGGAGAATAAAGTTAAATCATAAAGATACACAACAATGAATTTTCCCTTAAGACTACCAAAATCCAAGTCCATTTCCATCTGAAAGGTTGCACCAAAGCATTGATGAGACCAAAAGGCATCCTCTTATAGGTAAAGGTGCCCCAAGGAGTAGTGAAGGCGGTCTTGTGCTTGATCACAAGTATCGACCTCCACTTGATTGTACCACGAGAATCCATCTAGCATAGATAACATCTCTCGAGCTTGTGAAAATTTTTAACACTTGATCCATCATAGGGAGAGGATATTTGTCTTTACAAGAAGCTTGATTCAAATTCCTAAAATTAACACGAGATCTGAATCTCACCATTCTTCTTCCTCACAATTACAATATTGGCAATCCACGTAGAATGGTGTATTGGGAAGATAATACTTTCCTTGAGAATCTTCTAGATCTCTTGGAAAATAGTATTAGAAACCTTGGGATTGTATTGCCTCTACTTTTTATTGTAAGGTTTGATCCCGTGTCATAGGAATGAAGTGTTGCATTTCCTTTGGCTTGAAAGATTTGAGGTCGTCATATGAATATGTAAGAACATCAGCATACCTTTTAACAAATTAACTAATTTCTTCTTCTCCTCTTGAGTGCAACACTTTCCAATTTTCACCATCTTGGGTTCCTTAAGACTCCCAATGTTCACCTTTTCACATTCAAATAGATTGTCGAGCTCCTTTGGAAGCTTTATACTTAATGTACCTATCATGCTTATCAAACAATTATTCCAAACTTACCAGCCATTTGGGGATCTTGTTACCTTAAAATTTGATGCAGCCATCTTGATCCATCTCTTCTTTGACAACTTATTCATTGGAGGGTACACAATCTCTAGGAATATTGTCACTTCCTTCAAAGCACACTGATAAAAATCATCTCTAAGCTCCAAGAAAGAGAGCACATGTTGATCATCATTAAAGACCGACAATTGTTTGCATTATTAGGCACACTGGGCCTATGGATCATTTCAATGGTAAATTTCTGTTGAGAGAAATCTAGTTGAGGGATCAACAAAGAGGTCGAGATAACTAGAGAATCAGCTCTAGTGTTCCTTTCTCTTGGCACAACTTCAATGGAGAAAGCATCAAGGAACTCAATAGAATCTCAGACAAGATTTCTATAATGTTTCAGTCTTTTATTCTTGACCTGGTAAAGATCCATGACCTGTTTCATAATTAGCTCAACATCACCACGAGCAAGAAGATTCTTTACTCCCATTTATTTTTCCATGTTCAAACCAAGAATGAGAGCCTCATACTCAGCTGTATTATTTGTATTTTCAAACTGAAGTTTGAAGGAAAAAGGATGAATCTTCTCTTCTGGGGAGATCAACACCACACCAGCTCCGGAACCACCAAGACCAACTACCATCAAATTTCAAAGTCCAAATGCCATTAGGATTATGAATCAATTCCTTAGGAAGACTTGCCTCATCGGTGACATAATCATGTAGTTACCATGCCCTATGTCCTCATAAAGTATTTTTCCTTTGGGTCATCTATCTTTTGCACAATGTATTCATTTTGTTTCTCGGTAGCAGATTTTCATTTTTCCATTGACCGGGATTAGAGCATTTGACCAATCCATCTGAATCTCACCTCCTACATCCTTATAGAAATTCCTACTCAACAACATACCATATAAGGGAGGAATATCAACTACCAAAATAGTGGCCAAGACCTTCTTCTCTGGATAAGTAGCAAAAGCTACTTGTGCATGTTAAAGTCAAGCCCAAAGCATGAGCCAATTTGGCGGGCATCACATTGTTTGATGTACCGAGTCAATGACAAAATTACGAGTTTGTGGCCAGCTATGAAGAGAGTCACATAGAATGGTTTGATTTTCTCATTAGGTGAAGTGAATGCAGCCACAAGGCTTGGTTGAGGTGGGGAAGAAGGAGTGGGAAAAAGTCCTTTAGAAGTATGGGATGAGGCTTTGGATTTAGAATTAACAAAGTTTACCATTTTAGCAAAGGATTTTGGATGGGTTTGGTAAAACTCTTCCTCTCGAAATTTGGATCTTGGTCTTTTTAGGTGGTCAATGATATCAAAAGACCCATAGGTAGATGAGGCATCACTACTTGGGATTTGAGGAACTTTAGGCTTATCAATTTTAGGTTTATCATTCTTTTGAACTGAAGAAATAGAAGTTTAGAATTAGAAGTAGAGGGAGATGGATTAGCAGAACTCACTTTTGGTGTGGAAGCAATGGGAACAAGAGCTCTTCTTCTTGCAAAACTGGAATAGTTATAGGATACTCCTTGGATTTCTTTGCGAAGTGCACCACCTTGTTATCCCCTAAAATTGAAAAGGGCAATTTTACGGGTAACCCATACCAAATTTTTTCTGGTCCCTCATCAGGGACCCCTTGCGTTTGAAACATTGCAAAAATCCCTTTCCGAGAAATCTAGTTTTCAAAACTTAACCTTTTTTGGTATTTTTGGGTTGGACGCACCTTTTGTCTGTGCAACACAGAGTAAATCTACGCCCCCTTCATTTCCTTTGGTGCACCCTTTGACGTGTTAACACGCGTTTTGGTGCACCTCCCCATGATGCACCTTTCTTGCATGCGCCTTCGTGTTAACAACATTTTTGTTGCACCGCATTTTGGTGCGCCAAAGGCGCACGTATTTTCATGTTGACAGTATTTTTGGTGCGCCAAAGGCACACATAACCACGTGTTAACACACGTTTTGGTGCGCCACAGGTGCAAGCTTTGCAGTGTTGACAGTGTTTTGATGCACCACTTCAAAAAGTGGTTGGCACATTTATTGCACCTTTGCCTATATATAGGCGCATCCACCCTGTCACTTTCACAATTAAAAAACACGTGATTGATTTTATTCCTCTGCACCTGTCAGCACGCCTGTCATCCTCGTGTCACGTTCGTGGACCCAGTTTCACCTCTCACATTCTATATATTCTAGGTAAGTGGTCCTTATTACTCTCATGTTTTATGTTTTGATTGTT
Organism: Taxus wallichiana var. yunnanensis; assembly: GCA_018340775.1. Classification (NCBI taxonomy): domain Eukaryota; kingdom Viridiplantae; phylum Streptophyta; class Pinopsida; order Cupressales; family Taxaceae; genus Taxus; species Taxus wallichiana. The sequence continues at coordinate 500,222,435 of CM031241.1, forward strand.
GGTTGTTTGTTTGTGGGGTTGGATAGAATGATTTGTGAAGCCATGCCCCCATGCCCTTCCTCCTCTTTCCAGATCTGCTGGTAAAGAGGACTCTGCCTCAGAAAAATCACTTGGGTCTCTTTATTACATCCTCTTCATCATCCAAGAAACCCTGCAGAAGAGGCTTAAACACATGTAATCCCTCCAGAGAAGGAAACAAAGACTTAAAAGCTCGTGCGGCTGTATTTTCCACTTGGCGCATTCGCCATGCTTGCTGCATAAAAATCAGTTGCGCCCTCAAGGCGCACTTTTGATTTGCTTGCAACACCCAAAATCCTTGTGCCCTCTTAGCGCACCAAGCTCTTATGTAACATTGCAAAAACCTGTGCCATTGGCACACCCTACACCCATGCAACACCGACATTCCTTGCGCCAAGTGTAAAACTGCGTTCAAAGGCGCAGGCGCATACCCTATTACAGCAACATCATGTCATGCAAACCTCCCATGCACCGCGCTAAGTCATCCCTTTTTCACACATGAAGTCTATGTTACACACGCTAAACTTGCACCCCTCAGTGCACCAAAGTTCCGTGTAACATGAAAAATATATGCGCCTTTGGCACATCCTATCCCCGTGCAACATGAAAATTTTCGTGCCCTATATAAAAGACATGAACGGCGCAGCGCACTCACTGCTCAAACAACAAAATGTCATGTGCAGTATCCATGCGCCTTGTGCCCTTTGGCACTGATTTGTCCCTTGTAACACCATTTTTCTGTGTGCCATACTATTTAACCCTGCAGTCTGCAGTGTTCATGCGCCCTGCGCCCTGATGCCTTAAAATTGCTAACTCTTCCTTCTGTCAATGCTTTAATGGGAGATCAAACAGCTAACATGACTCTTCTACGTTGGGTTTCACTTCTTCTTCTTGCAGATCAGCAACTGAGTTCAGAACTACATATGTCTACATCAAGCAAGAGACCAACCAAGTCTAAAGGTAAAGCCAAGCTTACAGAGGAAGAGATGAAGTATAAATATCAGAGGGTCAGGATGCCCGAATCCCAGGCAGAATGTGACCTGGATATAAGAGACTCTGAGCTCGGTCACATTGATATGGAAGATTTTGGGCCAGAACTAGGAGGGTCATAGGAAGTCCGTGGATGGACAAAATGGTAGGCAGTGGCTTGTAATTTCTTCGGGAGGATCCCGATTAGTGCAGTAAATAACGAATTCATGATGGTAGTAGCCCGCTGCTACAACAAAGACATGAGGTGTGTCCAAAATGAGAAGGGCAAGGTCGTAATCAACCTCACTTCCCGGCACTTTGAAATTATGCTTGGTATCCTCACCACCGCAGTGCTTTGTGGCCGTAAGCCAAGAAGACTGCACCAAGGCTTGGGAGGACAACAAAGACCAGTGTATGTAATTGATGAATGAAGTGTACTTGAAAAACAAGAAGGTGGTGACCAGATGGCCACAGGTCATTCATCGCAGTGATTTCTCCGAGGAACTAAGTGATACCATCACATTCCTAAGCAGAGTATTTGGGCTTTCTGACACCCACTACTTTCATAAATGGATGCTTAGGTACCTGGAGACAATGAACAAGAATGTGCCAGATCAACGCTTCGAGTGGGCGGAGATCATAAGCAGCACTATATCCGAGTAGCTCCAACAACTCACCACAACGGGGAGGTTCTACATGAACTCCTACGTAGTTTATCTGTAGCCTCGGAGAGGGATTATCCAGCATTGATGCGGTGTGGGGTTTGGCCCCAAGTGAAAATATATGAATACTACCTAGAGCTAAAGCTGGAAAATAGTATTTCACAGTTTACAAAGATTAACGATGCTTTCTTCTATGGCATCGTCTACCTTTTGAGGCCAAACATGACTCATGGTCGTACGACCAAGAGCATTGTTGCAGCAACGGAGAAGTGGGGGGCCTTATTCATGTAATTTCCCACCTTCACCTATCTAAGGGCAGCCAACTTCTTGGGGGAACCCACCAAATTGCCAAGATATGCCAGCCCCAAGCTGATCCTGTTGGAGCTATCCAGATAGCTCATAACCTACCATGAAAAGTGTTTGAAGAGAAAGAAGGGTGGAACTCCTTTCCCCCTCATAGTGGGTAGGTACACTTGTCTTTCCCACCACAAAGCCCGGGAGATGTTTGCAGAGCTGGAACTGCTCAATCTAAAGCACAACTTCCCGTGAGGCCCACTTTTGACCCAAGGAATTGCCTTCCCAGGGCCAAACTCGATCCAATCCACATTCCACAGATTGAGGATATTTATATCGACCTGTATCATGAGGTCGAGCTCAGAAGGAAAGATCACTCCCACTTGGCTTTGGCTGAAATCATTCAGTATGGCATGGCCATTGTCCCAAAGGGTTATCAAACTACTGATCAAGAAGTTGATCAGGTATATCTTGACACGGATGGGGAAAACTGGCTGTTTGCTTTGTAATTGACAGAACTAAAGCACCCCAAACCATTGAAGAAAGGGTTAAAGAAACTCTGCGGAGAACAGAGTACTAGTGCAGGATGAATGGCATCATCTACCTTAGAGTTGATTTCACCACATCTCCATTGGGCAATGCACCTTCCAGGCCAAAACATCTGCCAAAGGGTAGAGGTAAAGACAAAGAGGGCGAGTCAAGCTCCACCCAAGAAGAGGCTCCTGAGAGTCCCCCTTCCGCCGCACGAGAACAAGTTGTAACTCTGGCTTCTCCAGAGAAAGAAGCGGCCGAAGATGTTCTGATGGGCACATCCACTTAGGATGTTGCCACTACTACAACTGTTGAGGTCCCTTCTATCCCTTCTCCCTCTCCTCCTTCCCCTCCTCGCGTGACCCAAGTGACCATTCCTTTGGTCGTATCCTCTCCCCCATCTTCTACTGTTCCCCCTTCCTCGTCATCCATCTTCTCTTCTCTCGCGGAGCTGTCCCCCACCATTTCTTCCCTCATCTCTCAGCTCCCTTCCATTCCCATGTCTTCCTCCCCTGCAGTATCTCTTCCTCCCATGAGCACTTTCTCGGCCTCCCTCTCAATGCCACCTCCAAGTGTCTCAACGCACTTTCCCTCTACTACTGCAGCTGCTCCCTTTTCTACTTCCGGCCCCTCTCCCATAAGTCCAGCATGGATCTCTCAGCACTTGAGCCAACAAAAGAGGAAAGTTCCCATCGCACCGATGGACTTCTCCATCATCCCATCAAAGGGGGCCAAGAAGCAAAATCCTATAACCCACTTCTCTCAGAGTGCGTCAGGAGAGAGAGTAATGGAGATAGCATATCCCAATCCTTTAAAGGATAAAAAGGATCTGTCTTCGACAGATTATACAGTGACCCAAGTCACAATGGGGACGTCTTCAGAAAGCCTTCAGGGAGAGGCCCTATCTGCAGTTGACGCCATTCGCAAAAATATCCAGGAAGCAAAGGAAGAAAAGAGGCTATTAAAGGAGAAAAATAAACATCTCCTCCATGCCTTGCAAAAGATGGGCAAGTGCACCTCCTACAACTGCCGCCGAAACTCCTGAGCCTCTGAGCTAGGATAAGATAAATGAATACGCCAAAATCGGTGAGCAGGGTATGGCAGTTTCCGCCTGGAGGAGCCAAATCCTCAAAGAAAGTGAGGGAGTAATCACCAAGTTCACCGGATTATATCAAAATATCAATCAGGCGAACAAAGAGCTCCAGGCTATAGCAGGACCCATCTCTAAAGAGCTAGACCATGCCAGGATGCAACATGAGACCTTTCAGAAAATGCTCGACTGTTCAGTCAAAGATCTGGTCAAGTTTGGCATCTTCGGTCACCCCAGAGCCCTCAACAAAATCCTTTCTACTCTGGATTACTGGGTTGATCAGTTGGAGTTTGTCCTGGAGAAGATTGACAAAATCAAGGAGGAAGCCCTGGATGCAATGCATCAAATGGAGAAAATTGTCCTGAGAATGTCTCCGGGCTTGCTCACTCCTTCTTTCACCTTAAGAAAGGTTGATGAAACTATTCGGATCTTCAAGGAGATCGTTTCGCAAGGGCTGGGACCAGAAGTCACTTTCGACGCCGAATCCATCAACAACCTGTTGGCCTGTCGTGACTTCATAGGGTACCTGATAGAGGCAGAAAATGAATATTCCAAGCTCCTAGAAAAGCTCATAGATGAGCGGGAGACTTGCGAGGCTATCAGTGATCGTCACAAGGATCCTTCCCAGGATCAACTTCAGCCCATGATCAGCAAGTTCATGGAATATCGTGCCCAGTTCCACATCACGTCTCCCGAAAGCAACAATGCAGGATACCCCTTTCAGCCGCGGGACGATGATGAATAGTTTCATTCTTCTCGACCTTCTCTTTGTAAACATCTAAAGTATGTTGACACAAATGATGACATCATCCATGTTGCACCATGGGATGATGTCATCCACCAAGTTGTCAAAAGTCAACAAATGACTTTGGGATATTTTGTAATTAAGTGGTTGGTTTGTTTTTGCTTCTTTTCTTCTCTTCTTCTATAAATACTTGAATACTTGTTGTATTCAAGTGTGGATACTTTTCAGATGAAAAATAGAAGTAAGAAGAAAAGAATTTGAACTTTTTGTAATAGAAACAAATATTAATACAATATTTAGACTTTGTGATGAATACCTTTGTTTTACATCAGACCTTTCTTACGTTAGATCTGCATGTTTGTTCTGTTGAATCTACTTCTAATTTATTGTCATTTATTCATCAGTATTGCTTTATTTGTCTATGTTAGTAGGTTCGGCTCTGTTTACTACCAACCCAAATCATAGACCTTCTGACCTTTCTACTTTGGAATTCATTTCTTTTCTCCCTTCGTATCTTTCCCATCTCCCCACCTCGTTCTTTTCCCTTCTTTCACAGATTGGAAATACCTCTCTTTGGAATGAGATCCCAACCCTTGAAGGCAAAATATTGTGAGACTTGCAAAAGATTCCCGCTGGTAGAATAACAATAAACCGATTTCACTTTCTTTGACTCAAAGAGGGGCAATGCCCTGCACACTTTGTTGGCTCGCTTCCATGCCGATCTGCCCACTCGGCTGATTTTTGAACCAGCACACCTTTTATTTTCTGTTGGTCTTCTCTCAATTCATAACAACATATGACTCACTATTCATATCAGCCACTACTTCATTGTACTTATCTTCATCATCTACACCTTCAGGTGGTGAGGAATTACACTCTAGATCCACCATGCTCCTCCGAGTTCTTCATCAACTTCTTCTTCTTATGCGTAGTATTCATTAGCCTCTTCATCATTAGGTTCTTGAACTTCACAGGTTGCATTAGCTGGAACCTTGAGTGGTGGACCTTCAATGGCCAATTTGGTCTGAGAAGTAGGAAATATGTTCCTAGGCTGAAATTTCTTCCTTGGAATGTTTTGATAAGGAGCATGCTGAGCCAATTGCTTTTTAATGGAAATGAGATCATTTGCCAGCTTCTGCACTAACTAGTCTGAATTAGCTCTAGGAGAGGAAGACGAGGATGCCTTAGAATTGGAAGGTTCTCTTTTAAATTTCCCTAACATGATAAGATCATCTTCAACACTGATATCCAATCTCTAATCAAGATCCAAAGTTACAAGATTATCTCTCCTTAGGGCATAGCTCACTTCAGGTAACTGAGCATTGAGGAAGAAACACTTTTGAATTTGATCAACAAGATGAATTTTCTATGGAATTTTGTTTAATTTAGCCACAAACTCCCTCATGGGTTCATGTGGTTCCTTAATCATCTCGAGAAAGTTGATCCAAGAGAGCATGCACATCCTCAGAAGTTTGAAATGTTGCTCAAACTTAGTTGTCATGGTAGTCCAATTGGTGATGGACCCAGCAGGAAGGTGATAAAACCAATCAGCAGCATTGTCCTACAATGTCTCCACAAAAATCCTGACAGAGACATCTTCATATTCAACTCGAACGACCCCACATGCAACAATGAAGGTTGCAATGTGTTCATCTGGGTTCACTTTCCCATCATCCCTAAATTTGGGAAATTTCTTTCTGTTACCCCTAGGTAACTCATGCAAAGGTTGATTAAGGGCAAGAGGCCCAACCCATTGTCCCTTAGGAAAAGGTGTTACCATCCTTGGAAAGATTTTTTGTAGAGGAACTGAAACACTAACAAGAATTAGGGCACAAAGATTAGGGCTGAGTTGTTCTTGAGGAGTGTTATCCTTAAAAACTATGTCTTCGGTAGGAGGAGTGCTTGTAGACCATGTTCTTCTATTTTTCTTCTTGCTGGAAGAAGAGGGAAGCCTTGTTGCTCTAGAATTTGAAAATCAAAATCTTATATTCCAAGAGCTCTTCTACCACGAGTGTATCTTAGAGTCACCGGATCATAAATGATCAATAAATTGTTCTTTTAGAAAGGAATCCATTGGAACGAATCCCCAATGGAGTCACCAAAAATTGTTGGTTGTCAAATTAGTACTTTAATGGAACAAGTGGCAAAACCTATGTACACATGTACAATTTGCATCGAGATGTGGATTTCGATATCATGAAATGTGTTTTGTACCAGGAAGGTTATCAACATAGAAGAATAGAGGAATTAAGTAGATGGGAGAGAAGGAGGAAAAAAATACTTTCAAGTAAAATAGCTAGCAGAGAAAACCCTTATGCATATTGAGAAAATGAGAATAAAGAATAGAATCATTCACATTCACAAAGACACCAAATACTATTCCACAGACACAAAGTTCGGAAAATGTATCAACGAGAACACAAAGTTTCTAATCACCAAGATTGAACGATTCAAAGATTTGGGTAAGAAGAGAAGAGAAAGGAAGATGAAAGAAAGAAGAAAAGAAGCCTATGTATTGATTTATTTTAATTCAATTTACACTTGTAGAGTATCAGAATTCCAACCCTTTACAATCGTGTCGAGGACCCATAAAATAAACTTCAAGAAACAATTCTAACATTTATAATTTCTTTTAATCATCTACGAACCTTTGATTCTTGATTCGTGAAGAAATGCTAATGGCGGCAGAGGAAGATGATATACAACATGGTCGTTTAAAACCATTTGAATATGAGCCATTGATCCTTGTACAACTTCAAATGTGAGCCATCCACATGGAAAAGATCAAAATTGAAACGGACTGGGATGTCATTCACATTTTGTAACTTTAGAGAGATTTATCATTTTTGATATTTTGGCTTGCCCGTCTCGCCCGGAGTTGGACACGTGGCATCACGTGAGTAGCAACGGAGTCACGGCTCACTTTTTACAACTTTAAATTTTCTAAAAAAGGCTTAAAAATTAAATTTCTCTCGACCCGCTTCCTAACTCGTTGAATTTTCAACGCATGAATTGACACGTGGCATCACATGAGTGGTGGCGAGTTGCGATTCACTTTAAAACTTTAATCCCTTTGGCTAACACAAAACATGAGAACCTAAAAATGCTCCGATGACCCGCTTCCCCATTGTTGAATTTTCAATGCATAACCTAACATGTTGCTTTACCCGAGTGGCTTGCTGAGTTATGGTTCACTTTTAAAACTTTAACTTATTTTTTAGCATAAGAGGCACAAAACTTCAAAATGCTCTGATGACCCACTTCCCCGCTGTTGAATTTTCAATTCACAACTTAACTTTATAACTTTCAAATGGATCGGCGGGGAAGTGCTTCGATTTTATGACTTAACTCTTTTTCCAAAACAAAGCACTCGATGATCCACCTTCCCACTTTGAATTTTCAATGCATGATTGAACATGTGGCGTTACAGTGGTGACGAGAGATGCGCTTAATTTTTATAATTTAACTCCTTTTCACCAAAATAAAGCAAAAATATTCAAAGTTACTTGAAGACCCACCTTCCGACTTTGCACTTAAAAATGGCCACGTGTCCCTTTGTGGGCCCAGGGGGTCCATTTATACTTTACGATCTTTTTTCCAAAATGCCTCAAAGCACAAAAAGAGTCTGCCTTTCCACCTTCCGTCAAAAATTAGCCAATCAGGGACTTTCAGGTTACGGGATAGCTTGATACTTTTTCCAAAAGATAACAAAAAGTGCTAAGTTCACAAAAAGACCCGTCACTTTACTTTTTTGAACAGCCAATCAGAATCCTTTGGGCTGAGGGGCCAAATTGATACTTTTTGCCAAAAGAGAACAAAAAGTGTTAAGTTCACAAAAGAATCCATCTTGCCGCATCCAATTAGAAATGGCCATGTACTCATGGGTGTTGGGGCACAAAATTTGATGGGGAAGAAATGCCCATCATTCGCGACTGTGGGAAAAATGGAAATGAAAAAAAAAACTCGCCATTTACGCCCGATTTCAATTTATTTCTCCATGGATAGAGAAAAGACAAACAAAACCAAGCAAAACACAATCCTGGTCATATAAAAGATTAGACAATCAAACCCAAAATATTTTCACAAGAAATGGAAAATATATCAAACCATGGGGTTTGAAATATTTTAAATCAATCAAAGTGAAATTGTAGATGATCCCCGACTCAAAATTTTCAAATTTGACTTGGAAAATGAAGGGGATTTTGAGGGCGAAAACAAGTATGAAGAATTTCAAGCCCTATATGATGCTAATATGATATGAACTCATACTATGGACACATGGTTCAGTGGTGTTTTGAATAATTATATTATGGAGTATTCAATTTCTACATATTCTTGTCCAAATGTAGTTGAGTTCCAGTTTCTTTGGTATCCCAAGGAACCTATTTACAAGGCATTCTGTTGGCAATCAAGATTTTGATGGTAACCCTGAATTTGGAAGACAAACCTATGGCTAGCTAAACCCCACCATGTGTGGGGTAGGAACAATATTGGTGAAAGATGGTGGACTTAGTAGTGGCAAGGAAAAGCAAAGAAAGGTGACTTAAGTATAATGAGGTATGCCAAAGGGAGATAGAGAAGTAGCGTGACATTGTAGAGTGGATGGTGTTGAGGAGAGATATGGCTCATGAAGGATTTGGAGCTCACGTAGAAGATGTGGAGCTAGAGCATCAGGAACTCCCCATATGGGAAAGCATGACAAGGAAACCTCCTCGGCCTCACAAGGAAGCGTGTTGGCGAGAGATGACTGGGCCGCAGAGACACACATCTCAACCTACGATAACCTAGCCCTTGAGCTTGGTTTTCTAGTATTTAGTACGAAAAATAGTCAGTAGGATAATTTAGGTAGTAGAGGAGCAGGAGTAAGTCGGTAGCAAGTACATTGATGGCAGGGAAGACGTCTTCATTTTTGTTTGGGGAACATTCTCGGTGCATCGTCTGCATAGAACGCGTGATCGCGTAGAATGTTGGATTCACTTCTGGGAGTGGTACCACTTCACAAACCATAGGGGTTTAGTATAGTACCACTATTTTTGCATAGGGAGTACATCTTCTGGTCCTATTCTAGCTACAGGTGGAGGGTCGGGAGGCATATGTGGTTCTAGCTCGGGTGGTCCGGAGGTTCCTGGATCGGTGGGCAAGGTCTGCATCAACCCTAGAATATTTACATGGAAATGTCTCTTCATCTTCTAGAGTATAGGGGCATAAAATATGTTGTTGAACACGTGCACATGTGTGAAATATTGTGGCACATAAAAGGGATCATGGATTTTGAGTGCAAGGCAAGCCAATTTGCAACTACATTACAGGGATGTGCACACAATTGGTACATGAAGTTTGACCCTAATCAAACTTGTGTGGATTATGCAACATTAAAGGATGCTTTCTTAAAAGAGTTCTATATCCTTGAATTTGAGCAGAAGAGTATAAGCGTGCTCAAGGATATCAAACAAGGCACCACTGAGAGTGTTTGTGAGTATGATGCCCATTTCAAAATGCTTCTATCTAAGCTTTCTTATTACATTCACGTAATCCAAAGCATGCACAATGGTTTTTGGAGGACTGATTACACCATTTAGAAGGGCATTGTCACATAAGACACACACCGATCGGCATGAAGCGCTAGAAGAAGCTTTGGGCGCTAAGGTAGTTTGGAGTATAGACATTGGAGTTAACCCCTTCTTGGAAGCACAAATTACAGCTATGGCCAAGAAATTAGAAAAACTATCGGCACATGAGATGCGTTCAAGGATTTGGTGTCTTGCGAGATATGTCATTTGAACCATGATGTTATCCATTGCCCATTGTTACAATGCATGATAAGAAAGAATGTATCCTATTATTGTAATATTTTCCGGTCCACGACTCATGATAGTGAAGATTGGAGGCTAACTGGTCAAATCCATGATGTTATAGACATTAGTGTATGACGAGACAAGTGTATCAGATAACTCTAAAGGCAAGAATGGGCACTAGGATCAGGATCACAATCAAACGTGTTATGATCGTAATGAGGGGTGTTTTGAAGGATTTCGTGGAAGAGGGCACGGATACCATGGGGGATATGGAGGATGAGTCCGTGGTGGTGGATGAGGAGAGTTTCTTCATGGGACATGCTATACATGCAGATCTCCTGACCACTATAGGCACGAATGTCCCCATAATATTACATGTTCTTTTTGTGGAAAGAATCATATCTATGAGGAGTGCCCGTAATTATATGAACACCTTAGTAAAAACATAGGCAAGAAAATAAAGGCACAGGGATGGTTAGAATCCAGTAGCATGGTGGAAAATCAATGGATGCCCAAGTTAGCACCAAAACCTGAGGCATTAACCATAAATATTACCACATGAGATGAAGTGGCACATGCAAAAGAAACATTGCAATAGAAGCCTACAATCACTAAGGAGGAGGTTCTACATACAAGGTAACCGAGATCCTACTCATCAGAAGGAGGTTTATCAAGAAACCATGGAAGTCCTTAGAAATCTACAGGTGAGATACAATGTTTTAAAGAGTAATTCTGAGAAGATAGTGAAAAAGAAAGAAGTAGGGAATGTCCCATCTGACATTGATGATGCAAGAGAGGTATGCAAGATCCCGTGTCGGGAGAATATTATTCCATTGTTAGGGAATTGGCTGAAGGGAAACACTTCGTGACTAAGCACCGAGAATGAATAGTATATATTGCATGCAAATATTCCCTATGATAGCATTGACTACGACAAGGAGATCACTCTGAATGTTGTTGTGGATGGATGGATTTTGAGCAATATCTTGATTGATACAGGCGTGGAAGTCAATGTTCTTACTTTAGATGCATGGGTGCAGATGGGGAGACCTCCATTGTAGTCGTCTACCAATGTGTTGTTTATGGCTAATTGGACTAAGGCCACTCCCATAGGGGTTTTGAAAGATGCATCCATCACTATACAAGGGGCCAAATTCACGGGGATTTTGAGGTATTAGAACTCATAGAAGCAGATAGTTTCCCAACTTTGCTTGGGTGCCCTTGGTGTTACGCAAATAACATTGATTTATGGTTCAACAAGGGATACATCAGTTTTGAGAATAAGGAGGAATGAGTTGTAATCCCTTTAACGGATGGAAAATCTGCACCGTATGTTGAGCCATTGAGTGAGGAATATTTAAACAAGATTTATGTGCGTGCCATTCAAGACCCAGAGGTTATTGAGCCATCAAAGGAAGGCATCCTTTAGTGGGAAGATGCACAGTCTATTAGTGATACTACAAGTATTGCTTGTGATAATTGGGCTCACGGTACTTATGAATTAGTAGGGTGTGAGGTAAGAAGCACGACTACACTTGAAGAATGGACTTTGCTTTGTTAGATGAATAGGTAGCTCAGTACCTTGGTATACTAGAGCGGAAGATATTCTAGTATTCTTGCAAGCCATGGAATAATAATGGATAGACAAAGTTAAGAGAAGGAAAATGTTAGCATATACCTTGTGCGGGATAGCAAAGCACTAGTGGGTGGTTCACAGAGATAATCTTATGGAATGGGATGAGATTAGGATCGCTCTATCTTCTCAATTTTTCAAGAGCAATGCACCTACTCAAATATACACTTATCATGGTAATCAACTTGTTCAACACCACATCTAGAAGTGTGAGAGACTGCGGACGGAGGGGAAAGAAGTATTACCACATTCACTCTGGTTTACAAGTTATATCCCACTCTACAAGGATGTGCATGCTCCTGGTATATATATGTGGATCTACATCGAGAAACTAGAAATTGGCAAGATATGATTGCAGGAATGATCCAGACTTTTGACTACTTCTCTACTAAACCTCAAGTAGAAGAGGCATTAAAGGTTATAAAGCACTTAACCATGGGAGATAGTGCAAAGGCGGAAGAACTCATTCATGAGTTATTTGGTGAGACCGATTTTGGAACACATCTTGATGAAGAAGAAGAAAAATACCCCATATTACTTAAATGCACTTTCCTTAAGAAAGAAAAATGAAATATGGTCTACATAGTGCATGACGAGGCGGTAGAAAATCTAGATGTCGATTATTCAATAGGGACACAAAAATTCTTGAATAGTGCATATGAGGGTACGCACGCATATCATGAACCTATGAAGACAAAGAAAGTGAATATTGGAATGGATACTGAACCTAAGGAGGCCATAATTGGGGACTATTGGTCTGATTCTGAAGTAGCCAAAAGCATGGAGTTATTACGGGACTTTCAGGATCTATTCCTAGAGGATATCATGAATTAAGAGGGGTGCATGAATCATTGGGAGAGATGAAGATCAAGCTTAAGGAAGGTGCATGACTGGTTAGGAAGAGACCCTATAGGATGAACCCTAACTTACGAGTTAAAGTTAAGGAAGAAATAGATAAAATGTTGAAGTCTGGCATCATCAAGCCCTTAGAAGAATTTGAGTGGGTTAGTCCCATGGTTATTAGCATAAATAAGGATGGTCGATTCATATTTGTGTGGATTACAGAGAACTAAATGCTACATGTGTAATTGATCCTTTTCCTACACCCTTCACAGAAGAAATATTAGAAGGCGTTGTAGGGCGTGGAATCTATTATTTCACGGATGGATTTTTGGGTATCATCAGGTAAGGATTACACATGAGGATTAAGAGAAAAAAATTTCACCACTGAGTGGGGAAATTTTTCATATACAATGATGTCGTTCGATTTGAAATTTTTTCTTGTTGTGTTTACACGCATAGTTGTTCAAGCATTCCAATATTTCATCCACAAATTTTATAGGTTTACTTGGATGATTGAATGGTGTATGGACTTGTTAAGGATCATTGTGACAATCTACATTTAATGTTTAAAAGATGTATACAATTGAGTATTTCCTTGAACATCAAGAAGTGAATATTTACAACACAATTTGGTACTTTGTTAGGGCACATTATCTGCAAGGACAGTCTGTTTATTGATCCAGCTAAGGCTGCATAGTTATAATAGGCCTAGAAGATCCTACAAGTCAAAGTGAAGTGCGTAGATTCCTAGGTCACATTGGTTATTATAGAAATTTCATCAAAGGATATGCTAAGGTTTTGGCACCCTTGGAAGAGTTACTAAAAGGAAAAGGGATGTTTTATTGGGGAGAACCGCAACAACGCACATTTAAAAAATTGAAGAAGAAACTTACTACCGTGCCTATTTTGTGCTTTCCTTCATGGGACCAACCATTTCATGTACATGTGGATGCCTCGCATGACCATTGGTGTGGTGTTGGCTCAGCTTGGAGAAGGTATTATAGATCATCCTATCTACTTTGCTAGTAGAAAGATGACTCCTGCAGTGCATGATTATACAACTACAGAGTGCAAGGATTTTTCAATGATCTATGCGCTATATAAATTTAGAAATTACCTACTAGCTACACCATTTATATTCTATACAGATCATATGGCATTGAAGTATTTGGTAAACAAGCCCATTTTACAGGGGCACATATGCAGATGGGTACTCTTATTTCAAGAATTTGATTTCACAGTTGTGGTCAAACTAGGGAAAAGTAATTCTAGACTAGGCTAATTATCCGAATACATTCAGGAGAAGAAGCACATGCAATTGAAGAAACAATGCTAGATGCACAATTATATAGGTTACAATGAGCGCCATCAGAATTAGAGGACATTTTTGTTTTTATATGAACAGGTATGACACCAGAAGGAATGAAGACCTTAGAAAATAAGCAACTTTCCATTTGCACGACACCTTTTATGTTAATAAATGGTGACCTATACAAGCTAGGTAGAGATGAAGTATTGTGTCGATGTGTATTAGAGCATGAGTGCACAGATATTATGTAGGACAATCATGGTGGTATTACAGGTGGGAATTATGCAGGTGATGCTACTGTGCACGCAAGATCCTACTCACTAGATTATGGTGGGAGACCTTGTATAAAGATTGTAAGGCATGTGATCATTATCAACATCTAGGAAAACTAGGGCAAAGAGATGAAATGCCTTTAAGACCTATTTATAGTGTAGAACCATTTGAGAAATGGGCTATAGACTTTGTAGGTCCTATTTCACCGGCCGCGCGTAGGACTGGATCACGCTACATCATTACTTACATAGATTAACTCACAAGGTGGGTAGAAGCAACACCTACAAAGGATTGTTCATCAAATACGAAGCCATATTTCTATGGAAAAATGTTCTTACAAGGTATGGATGTCCTTTGAGTTTGACAAGTGATAGGGGCACACATTTTTTGAACAAGACAATCAGGATCTTATTAGATGAGTTTATGATTGCAAACCATAAGACTACACCCTATCATCCTCAAGTTAATGGAATTTCCAAGGCCTTCAACAAAATTTTGAGCTAGAAATTGACAAAATATTTTGATATTGGAAGGAAATATTGGGATGACAAAGTTTCTGTTGTGATTTGGGCTTATCGAATAACGTATAAGAGGTTGAACAAGGCCACACCATTTTAGTTGGTGTTTAGCATAGAAGTCATTCTCCCTATGGAATTCATGCTACCCTCTTTGCATATTGCACACACTGGAGGTCTAGCCGATGAGCAAGCCTTAGAAGAATGGATTGAAAAGTTGATCAAGTTGGATGAGTGATGAGCAATAACATGTTGGATTTAGAAGCAAGAGAAGGCTAGGTAGAAAGCATGGCATGATAGGCACATCAGGAATAAAAGTTCGAGATCGAGACAGATGGTGCTTCTTTATGATTCTAAGTTCTTGCACCATCTAGGAAAACTCAAGGTACATTGGTTGGGGCCGTATGTTATCACTTACATACTTGAAACATGTGCTTTCCAGTTAGAAGTGCTTAATGGAACATGAATACCCAGATTACTTTAACGGGAATAGGATGAAGCCATACTATAAATAAGTCTTCTTGGCATTTTTAATAAGGAAATGTTGTTATCCAAAATGAGCCCCTTGCTCATTTTTTGGCTAACTCCTCTCTTTCCTTCCTTCTTTATGCCTCAGTCAGAAATTTTCATTTTTAGGAACTCAAAACCTTCTGGAAATGGCTTCATTGGATAGAGCTCCTTCTCAGCTTTCCAGAATGATAAAGTTTTCCTCCTAACTCCATGTATTTTTGAAGTTATGGCTCGACGGAGTTTTTGTGGGAAATTTTCCTAGGCGAGGCCTGCCAACCAATCAAAGCATGCCACGTAGCAGAAATTTGGCGAGTGTGGAGGGAACTTTGGAATTTTTCCAAAGTGTTTGGCGGGGGCACAAAGGGGAATCCTTGGCCCGAAGGCCCGCCATCCAATAGGAGCACGCCACGTGTCCTTGAGGGGTCGGGAGTTGGAGGGGCAAAAGGATTTTTTACTTTTCACCCAAAAAGGGAAAAGTTTGGAGTGAAAGCCTGCCCCCCAAAGCCCACACCAATCAAATCATGCCACATGTCCATGTGGCGATAAAAAACATAGGGCATGCCCGTAGAGAAAAAAGGAGCAGGGAAGGCCCGAGCCAATAGAAACGTGCCACGTGTCTAGTTAAGGGGAGATGGTCAGAGTGATGGAAAATTTGGGAAACGTGCCCCTGAGGACCAATCAGAGCATGTCACGTGGCATCGGAGTGTCGGGCGATGGGAAATTTTCAAATTTTTTAGCCAACAATTCAAATTTGCCCTAGTTTTTCCCTAAATCTTCAGAGGGGCATAACTTTTGATCCAGAGCTCAGATTTTCACGTTCTTTATATCATTGGAAAGCTGATGAAATATTTTACACGATTCTAGGTTCAATTTTAAATTTTGGTGGAGGATTGTGGGAGAAAATTGGAAAACTCCTCTGGCATGGGGGAACCGACAGAAATGACATTTCAACCACCATTTTTGATGAAGCATGGCTCGCATCTTCTTCCAGCATGGTCCAAAACATGGGGGAATGAAATTTTGAGTGTGTCCATGTCTTCTTTATTGATTTGGTTTGTGGTTGAAACTTTTTCCCATGTTTTCCCATGTTTCTCTCTCCTGAGCTTGAAATTGCATTGTAAAAAGCCGATTTGGCTCATTTTTAAAAAGTTGGACATGTTTCTTGCTCTGCAACCTCTCTTTTCTTCCCCATCAGGTGGATTTGTGGAGTTTCATACCTTTTCATACAACTACAACACGTGTTTTCCTCATGGCTATTGTAATGCACTGTATTGAACTTGGGAATGATAGTGTATGCTCTGTGATAGAATTTCCCCAATCCTTTCATGCGTTTATCATTGTATTTTGATCTCTCATTACATTCTAGAAATCATGTGCATGTTTTTGTGTTGTAATTCTTATGATTTGTATAAATTTTGTAAAGTAAATGTCCACCACTCCTTTGGTGTATCACCTTAGTTATATTAGGTTTATTTTTGCATCTTCTCAACCTTGTCTCCTTAGCAAAGTTAGATTAGGTTTTATAGGTAAACCCTCTACAAAATGTTTATGCACACCTGAACAGAGGAGTTGAGGAACCAGCCTCTAATCTAGAGAGTCTTTTCCAATTTTGCAAGTCCCGCACTTGTGTGAAAAGATCCAATGTTGTGCAATCACACTGGATACTCAATGTCAAACTAGAAATCTGATAGAACATCTAGAGGGTGCTGTTGATTTGCACTAACAGTTTTAGTGAGCCGGTGGGACCTTAGAGCTCTTCATCTTCATTACAACAAAGTTGATGTGCATTTGTTACAAGTTTCTTGCTTAAAAGAGCCCTAATTTGCACATCGCAACTCCAAAGAAGAAAAATAAATTGGTTTTAGTAGTCCGTGGCCGAAAACTCATGAGAAGAATCAACATAAGGTCAAGAGTTGGAGAAGAAGAAGGATTATTTGAGTATCTCGTAGTTATCTCGAAGAAGAAGACAAAGAGGAAGGAGAATTCAAAGGTCTCCATCTCCACCAAACAAAACTCTATCAACCCCTCCACAGTAGACCTTTCATCCAATCAACAAGGGTTCTCGGGTGTTGTCCACTCAAAATTACCTGCTCTGATAAAAGAAAAAAATTTCAAAATTTTGAGTTTAAGTGTCTTTTCTGTCAAGCTGGTGGTGTGAAAAAAGCCGTGAAGTCGAAAAAATCTAAGTTTTGGGTCATTTTGCAAGTATTTCGGGCCTGTCGGACATTTTTGTCCCAACTGTCCCAAGTTCAAACGGGTCTCGTGTTCTCCGATCGGCCGAAATCCCCGAAGTTGTCCCATTTTCGGGCCCGTCGGAACTTTTCGTCCCAAGTGTCCCAAACTTAATTGTGCAAGTTGTTCCATTTTCGGCCGAAACGCCCGAACCGCGTACTTCGCGCTTTCTTGTCCCAAATGTCCCAATTTCAAAAGTGCGCTCTGTTCCAATTTCACCCGAACCGGCCAAGTCGCGTACTCCAGGAACTTTTTGTCCCGAATGTCCCAAGTCCAAACGGGCCCTTTGTTCCATTTTCGGGCTAAACGCCCGAACCGCGTACTTCGCGCATTTTCGTCCCAATTGTTCCAAAAAGCATTTGTGCGTCCTCTCCCTGTTTCGCCCGAATCGGCCGAGCCGCGTGTTTCGCGCATTCGCGTCTCACATGTCCCAAGCGTACCAAGTGTCATTCGTGCTTATTTTTCCCGCTCTACCCGAATATCATGCTTATTCAAATTGGTGGTTATGTATTAAATGCGCATTCATGGCTTTTCTCTCTCCTAAACGGCTATATAACGAGCATTTCCCCTTTGCATTTTTCGCACTACTTCCATGCTATCTTTTGCTCGAACCCTTGCAATTTGCAAACCTGCGCGTGTTCCCCTCCTCTGTAATTCCTTTCCGAGTCTGGTTTGCGGCTCTGTCCTCCTAGCTACTATCAATATGAAGATCAAGTTTCAGGGACAGGAACAAATTTCACCACTTGAGTCTGTCGTTCGTAATATTGGCGACAACGAAGCTCGTCATCTTGATTTCAGTGATTTTTGGGCAAGAATGGCGGACGCAAACCCTACACCAATGGCACAGATGATTCACGATAGTGGTTTGGCTTTTGCTGGAGGTTTCCCAATCTCAGTACAGTGTGCTGATACCGTGCTTTCATGCGGAGCTCACTTCGACCCCGTTTCAAGCGAATTGACCAATATACATGGGGAACTCATCGCCAAACTAGATGCTGCCGCCATTAGCACTGCTCTGAGGATTCCAGAGATGGATAATGCCATAGTCGTTTCCCGAGATCAAGCACAGGCTCTGTTCGACCAAGACAGTGACAAATATAAGGCACGAGTGGCGAAGTCCTGGCTTAAAAACCCTAGGAAGGGAGCTTCTCGTCTGACCAAAACCCTCTTCCGAGCAGATTTCAATGAAGAATTGTCAGACTTCATAATCTTGCTGGCTCGGGTTATGGGTTTGCCCTCTACCAACGAGTTTCACTTCTGGATGTGCCCGCTCATCAGCATGGTGTGCGAAGGAACGCAAAATATCAATTGGGCGGAAATCATAAGCATGAATTTGACGGAGCAGCTGTCCAATGTGCAGCAAACGAAGAAATTCTACATGACTTCGTACTTGATGTATACCCTGGCAGCGTCACGGCAATGGTTTGGCTTTTCTTACATTGATGTACACAAAGATGATCCAAGATATGCTTCACCGCCACGATTCACCCCGAGACCAACAATCGTAATTTCGAAGGTCAATGATGCTTTCACCATGTACGTGGTCGACCGCTCGAAGGTGATCTCTGCTAGAAGGTTTTCGAGATGAAGCCATGAACACGATATCGCACTACAGGTGCTTACTTCATCCAGCTTCAAGAAATTTTCTTATATCGGGCTTGCTTTGGCTATGAGCACTCTCTGCGACTTCCCATGTTCTGCAATGATAAAATGGCCTTGATAGAAATATGCAGGCAACTAGACAAGTTGCACAGAACTTGCAGAGATAAGAAGATTTCTGGCTTGCACTTTCCCATCTCTCTGGGAAACTACACTTGCAAAACAGCTCTGGATGCTCAGAACATAGAAAGAGCCCTTGTTCCTATCACTGTTCATTTCTTCAAGCCAAGAACCTGCTTTGACTTGAAGAAGTTTATTGAACAGAACATCAAGATAATCTATCATCATAGGGCAGATACAGAAGACTATTGGGCTGATTGTGCAGATGATTTTGAGGCCAGAGAAGACATTATGGCAGGTTCTCTCTGCCATTGATCCAAGAGCTCGGTCTGTATCAAGTCCCCGAAGGTCTCCAGGATGACAACTCTGATCTATACTCGTATGAGTATGAAAATGTGGTTATGCACACTCCTTTGGAGGACCTGGATTGGAACAGAAAGAGAGAGATGATCTGGCCGAGATTCTTGCTCCAGTCTTAGTCAGGACTAAGGTCTGGTTTGACAGGATGGTTCGAGAATTCAGGAGGCATTCAGGAGAATCCTCTTCTAAGGATGCTTCAACACCAAGAAGAGAAGCATCTATTCCAAGGTCGGAAACACCAGTGAAGACCCCTCCCCGCCTCATCAATACAAGGACTGCAACTTCTACTCCTTCATTCACTCAAGTGTACTGAAGAAGCTCAAGGAGGTTAAGAAGGAACTGTGGAAAGTGACCCTCAAAGAAAGCGGGCAGAGTTGCCTATGGGACCGAGAGAACATCATTGTTCTCAGTGAAAGTGAAGAAAGTGAAGTACCAACTCTTGCAAGTGCTCCTGAAGATCCAGCTGATAAAGATAAAGAAATCCAGAGCACTGAGCTTTCAGGTAATGTTGATTCTTCTGCCGCAATTTCCCCAAGTGCCCCACTCACCTCTCAACTCGAGTCAATAGTGCATTTGTGCTGAAACCTTGAGCGTCATGAGCTCTCTGTCTCTTGGTCCCCTTGCCCCTCCTGCTGATTCCTCTTCCTCTTTTGCGTGGGTGCAACCTCTGGTTGACAAAAGGAAGAGGAAATTTTCCTCTCGGAGTTCAGGGACAAATTTTGATGCTGTCGCAGCCTTGTTGGGCACCACTCCTTCTCATGCCAAGAAAGCCAGAACTACCTCCAGAATAGTGTCTGATGCTCAAGGCCAGCAATTCTTGGAGATTGCCAAGCCTTCAACGGATAAATCAGAGCAGGACTTGCAGGTATCTGACTTAGAGCTCTCGAGAATCCCAATGGGAGAGTCTACCCCTGAAGGTGAAATTCACAACCTCCAGGAAACAGTCACAAGAGTCATTGGGAGGGTAGAGAAAGGGCAACAAACTATTGAACAGTTGGAAGAACAGGCCCAAGTTCTCACAGGTTTCATCAAGTCTCTTTTGTCTAAGGACAAAGTTTTGGACCCTACCCCATTGACTACTCTCCCTCCTATAATTCTAAGCCAAGATGAAGTGCGAGTATTAAAGATATGCAAAAGTGTTCTGCATGGCGGAGGCTATTGAAGCCATGGTGGATGACATGCTTGTTGCTTGGTTAAACTTCATCGATGAAGCTTTCAAGCTCCACGAAAAGGTGAGCAATGTGCAACTGAAGCTCTCCTCCACTATCAATACCATGGATAAAGAACTCAAAATTTGGAGCAGTTGCATTGTAGACCTTCGCCTTATGGGACAGACAGATGAAAACATCTTACTGGCGAATAAGGTTTTCGATGATGCCAAGGACAATCTATCAAAATCTTGGGTCTACAGCGTGGAGTGGAAGATCAGAGTCTTAGAAGAGGCTTTGGGAGAAATGAAGAACAGCTGGCAGAAGGGAGAGGCTTTCAAGACACTGGTTGTTGCTGCTTTCAAGGATATACATTGTCATCTTCAGGATGAAAATTCTGGTGTTTCCCTTTCCTTGCAAGAAATCAAAGCTCAGTTCAGAGCTTTTGTCAAAGATAATCTATTCAAGGAAAGCTCCATCTCTAAAGAAAAAATGAAGGAAATCTGTTCTCTTCAATCTGCCATTGAAGAAGCAAATAAAGATTATCATACTCACGTCGAGTTTGATAAAGAGATGGAGAAGTGTCTGGGATTTTGGACTCGATCTGCGGCCAACACGTCGGTTCCCGTGGCGGAGACATAGGCCGAGGCGTTGAAGAGATTCGAGCAAGCAGATTCAAGTCGGTGGGTCCCTCCCATGGCGGACCACCTGTCCCCTTCTCCATTCTTTTCTCTTCTTCCCATTCTTTTCGTATTCTTTGTAATTAGTTAAGGTATTGCAATTGGCGGTCCTTAACTATTCTTTAGTTAAAAGAAATGGTTACGAAGAGTAACTGAACTGTAAGCTATATAATGGCCTTCTTTACGCCATTTTAAAGGAGGGGAAGAACTTGGCATATTTTCTGAAAGTGTAAATAGATCTTAAAGAAATCAATACAAAAGGGCTTTCTATTCATTGTCTATCTAATCTCTGTTATCTCTGTGTTTTCATTTAATTTCGTGAAGATCATTTGTTTCTAGTTCGTTAGTCTCACTGATTGCATATTTTTCAAATATTGCGAGTATAGTGATCTTGTAAAACCAAGAAGGAACTTTGTGTCCTTGATTGATGAATCTGAAGAAGGTTATTTACAGAACTTTGTGTCTGAAATCTCATCTTGTTCATCCAATGCAAACGATCTTGTTTTAAATTCATTGCAATTTCACATACATAAAGAATTATTCTGCTATCTCAGTAATTCTACATGTTGCCCTTACGCTCATCATCGTACTCCCTTTCCTCGAGTCCTTTTGTAACTGATGATCCTTGTGGAAAACACTTTCGTAATATCCAAGTTCAACCATAAAACCACGTTTTGTATATTTGTAAATAAGTTCGTTTCTGAATAAGGAACCTCTCCCATTAAAGAGGAGGGACTTCTTGTCCCCATTTGTTGCTCTTCTTAAAAGTCCTATTTGACGACCAATGGCCCTTCTCCCTCTAAAGCGAGAATCTTCGATACCAAGGGCCCTTCTCCCTCGAGTGAAACGCGGAGTCGCCGGATCAAGGATGATCAAAATTGCAGAAGCTGGAATGCAATTTTCCCCAATGAGTCGCCAAAACCGTTGGTCGTCAAATAGGACTTTTAAGAAGAGCAACGGTCGAGGGGGACAAGAAGTCCCTCCTCTTTAATGGGAGAGGTTCCTTATTCGTAAACGAACTTATTTACAAATATACAAAACGTGGTTTTATGGTTGAACTTGATATTATGAAAGTGTTTTCCACAAGGATCATCGCCATATCACAAGTTGATGTGCATTTGTTACAAGTTTCTTGCTTAAAAGAGCCCTGATTTGCACATCTGGCAACTCCAAAGGAAAAATTAATTGGTTTTAGCAGTCCAAGTCTGAAAATTCATGAGAAGAATCAACACAAGGTCAAGAGTTGGAGAAGAAGAAGGATTGTTTGAGTATCTACATAGTTATCTCCAAGAAGAAGACAAAGAGGAAGGAGAATTCAAAGGTCTCCATCTCCACCAAACAGAACTCTATCAACTCCTCCACCTGGTAGACCTTTCATCCAATCAACAAGGGTTCTCAGGCCAATCAGAATGGCACAACACAACCCCTATGTCAACTTCACTGGCAGCAGCCCACTTGCTCTCAATGCACAAAATCTAGTCCCAGTTGCAGCATTGAAAAACATTCCATACTTTATTGGAGAGAATCAGACCACTCATGGTGATCATGTCAAGGATATTGCTAATATTTGTGCAATCCATGAGATTGATGAGATGTAAATTACTGTCAAATTGCTGGCATCTTCATTCAAAGGGAAAGCCTTGCAATGGTTTAGGAGCCTTGCTACAGGCTCTATCCAAAATTGGAACCAGTTATGCATAGCCCTCCATGAGCAGTTTGGAGAAAAGGGAGATAACTTATCTCTTTTGGAACAATTGACAACTATCAAGAGAGCTCCCAATGAGCAGTTGACTGACTTCAACTTTAGATTTCAAAGGACTTGGGAGAGAATTCCAGTGGCAGTAAGGCCAACAGCAGAAGGTTCTTTTCTATACTACCTCAAAGCTTTAAATTATGATATTTCTATGTTGATTCAATCCATGGGAGGTACAACTATACCTGCTACTTATAGCATTGCCATTAGAGCTGAAAATTGTCTGATTCAAGCTGGTAAGCTAGCTCCTAGGCCTCCAATGCCATTGTATCCAAATTTAGAAAATCCAAGCACTAGTCAAGCACCTACTTTAGCTCCTATTCCCACTCCTAGAAATTAGAGTTCAAATGAAGCTTCTACTTCATCCTCTAGTGCTTCAAATGAACTTTAAGAAGTCATGAAACAATTGCAAAATCTAGGTAATGAGCTGGTTACACTCAAGAGGCAGCAAGCCCAAAGTTTTAGACCTTCTTATCAGCCTCAAGCTTAGCCTAATAGGCAGCCATATCAGCCTCAAAGACCACCCAATCCAGCTGTAAATCAAAATCAAGTAAGGCCTCTTGCCAATAGACCATTTCAGCCCTATAATCCCAATGCTACATCTGCCTCTAAAGCACTAGTGCCAGTACAAAACAACATAGCTCAAGAGTATGATTGGTGCTTCCCATGCAATGAACCTCACAACTAGTCTATGTGCTTCAATGGTGCTCTAAATCAAGCTTTGATGGTGACAAAACCGGTGTAGAGGGTGAAGTGAGTCAAGAAACAAACCAACAACAAGGAACATCCCAGCAAAACTCAACTCCAAGTGATACTACACTTGTGAACTGGTAGGCAAAAGATTTTTGTGGCATGAATCAAACAACTTCTCAAAGTATAGCAGCCAACACAAGGTCAAAAAGGAGAAATATTGGTGAAGGGAAGCCATTGGCTCCAAGTGATCCACAATCTTCCACCACTCCACAAACTACTGGCAAACAAAATGCAATTCCAAACATGCAAGGACAGCCCAAGCCACCTCCTAGACCAAATCAGATGCCAGTTGTTGCTGCCCATGTGCAAGAAAGGAATGTGCAGGCCAAAGGATAGAAAGAGATACTTCTTCACCATTTAGCATCATTGATCAGATGAAGAAGACAAATGTAAACATATCAATGTGGGAATCACTATCCATCCTAGGCCAAAGAGATTTACTACAAGCTGCCATGAAGGATTGGTCAACTTCAAATCAGCAAGTTCACATGCAAGAGAAGGTACTCACAAATGCTTCCCATCCTGAAGGGAATCATGGAGGATAGCAAGGTAAATTTTGAAGCCCCCTCCATTCTATGTTTCATTGATCATTGGGGATAAATTAGTACATAATTGCATGATTGATTCCGGGGCAAGTAGTTCAAGTAATGCCCAAGCAAATAGATGATCAGTTGGGCCTCCAATATGAATTCATATCAAAGGGGTAGTGCAATTGGATGGGATAAGCAAACAACAACAGTGGGAGTGATTAAATACTTGAGTCTTACTTTGCATGCATGCCCCAACGTTGTTGTTTTGCAAGATGTCTCAGTGATAGATCTACCACCACTTTTTTCCCTATGTTTGTCAAGGGATTTCACAACCAAAATTGGAGGTTACTTATCTATTGATTGGTCACACATGTTGTTTAGAACAAGATATGGAACCAAGGCCACAATCAGATCTGAACCTATTGCAAATTTCACATTGAGCCTCATACTCCAAGCCAAATCAATGCCAACTGTTCAACATTTGATCAAGAGGATTATCCAAGCATAGATGAAGCTGACACCAAATTTGGAAGCATCCCATATTTGAATCTTGATGAATGGGCAAGCAAGGTGCATGCTTTTGATCCCTACCAAGAAATAGAAGAATCTGAGCTAGGATTCTATTGCATACATGAAGAAAATCAGCCTATTCCTAGCATCACCAAGCTAGACCATAAGGATGACAATGAGGTATGGTAGTTGTTCTTTGATGGATCAAGAAGTAGACAAGGTGCAAGAGGGGGAGCTATGCTTGTTTCACCTCAAGGCATCAAATATTATTCAGCTTTTAGATTTTAGTTTGCATGTTCTAACAACACTACTGAATATGAAGCTTTGATACAAGGATTGCATTGGTCAATCAAGAGAGGTATAAAAAACCTACAAGTCTTTGGTGATAGTGAGCTGATTGTCAACCAAGTTAAAGGGCAGCATGCTACCAAGAATGATCTGCTCAAGTGTTACAAAAATAGGGTGTGGGACCTCATTGAATATTTTGAGGGCTTTGGCATCAATTCCATCCCTAGGAAAGAAAACCAAGCTGCTGATAGGCTTGCAGCAGTTAGGGTAGCCTTTGATGTTGTTGAAAGTATCAAGAAAGATAAAGTATAGCCAAGCATTCATGTGATTGTAAGGCCTTCAGTGCCAGACAACAATGTAAGTTGGAAAGTGTTTGAAAATGATCAACAAATCATCAACTTCTTGTAAGAAGAAGTTGAGTTCTTAGCTAAAAATCAAGAAAAATTAGAACAACAGTATGGTGATCAGGTGGTACAGTTGAGAACCAACAAACTACCAAAGGGACTTGTCACTTTGGAGTCCATTTTTAATCCTAATGATCAATTTAGGAAGGAGAAAGAAAATATCCAAGTCAAGGGAGAAGATTCAGTGCCCATCTTGGTGGGAGAAGGCAAGTCACTTCAAATTGGTAAAGTGACAACTGAGCAAGAAAGGTATGAGTTCATACAACTTTGTCAAGAGTTCCTGATGTATTTTCTTGGAGCTATGAAGATTTGAAGGGTTTTAATCCCAAACTAGCTCAACATACTATTGAATTGGACCCAAATGCTAAACCCATCAGGCAAAAACAAAGGCCAGTCAATCCACACATGGAGCCTCTCATGAGAAAAGAATTGAATAAGTTAATAGAGGCAAGTATCATATTTCCTATCAAGCATTCTAGTTGGGTAGAAAACTTGGTTCCAGTTAGGAAGAAGAGTGGAGAAATCAGATTGTGTGTAGACTTCAGAGATTTGAATAGAGCATCTCTCAAGGATCATTACCCACTTCCTTCTATGGAGAAAATTTTGCAAGTTGTTGCTGGCTCTGAAAGGTTTTCATTGCTAGATGGTTATTCAGGGTACAATCAGATCATGGTAAAGGAAGATGATCAGTTCAAGACAACTTCACAACCAAATGGGGGACTTATGCATATAGAAAAATGCCATTTGGGCTGTCCAACGCTGAGCTACCTTCCAAAGGGCAATGGATATGGTGTTCAAGGATTTGATTAACAAAATGGTGCTGATATACTTAGATGATATCACTATTTTTTCAAAAAATGCAGCAGACCATCTCTTTCATTTGAGACAAGTGTTCCAAAGATGTAGAAGATTTGGGGTATCCTTGAATCCCAAAAAATGTATTTTTCTAGCTCATGAAGGAAAACTCCTTGGCCATATTGTCTCCAAAGAAGGATTAGCAATTGATCCAGAGAGAGTTGAAGCCATAAGAGCACTACCATTTCCAAGCCACAAGAAAGCCCTTCAAATTTTCTTGGGAAGAATAAATTTTGTTCGGAGGTTTGTCCCAAATTTTGCAGCCCTTGTCAAGCCTATAACCAAGATGTTAAAGAAAAGCATGGCTTTCAAATGGACAATAGAAGGTAAGGCAAGTTTTGAGGCAATCAAAGAGGCTATCTCACAAGATCCAACTCTCATTAACCTAGATTTCTCCAAGATTTCATCCTCTATGCATTTGGAGGTGATGATACTATTTCTGCAATTTTGGTACAACAGAACAAAGAAAATGATGAGCAGCCAATTTCCTTCTTTAGCCAAATCTTGGAGGACTATGAGGTGAGATATTCTTTCATTGAGAAGCATGTTCTTGCAGTGATTAGGAGCTTGAAGAAATTTAAGCATCTAGTTTCAAATAACAAGGTTCAACTGCTGGTTTCTCATGTGGGAGTTAAAGACTTCCTCCTCAATAAGGACCTAAATGAAAAAAGAGTAGGGTGGATTACTCGTGTCATGGAGTATGACATTGAGATCAAAGTCACCAAGTTGGTTAGAGGAAAAGGATTGTGTGAGCAGCTAGTCTTGAGCAAATCAATGGAAGCATGCAATGAAAAGAGGTTGTTTTGGCGTTGCAAGATAAGCCATGAATAAAGAAGCATTCAAGAAGAGAATGATGGTGTCCTCACTCCTTGCTGGACCCAAGACATAATGCACTTCCTACACATAGGCCTATGCCCTCCAGAGATGAACAAAACCAAGAGAAGACACTTCAGATTGTAGGTTGTCCCATATGCACTTGTTGATGGTGTTTTGTTAAAAAAGATGTAAATGGAGTGTTGTTGAGATGCATTGGTACAAATCAGATTGATAGAATGCTGGAAGAGTTCCATGGTGGATCAGCTGGGGTCATTTTTCACCAAGAGTGATAGCTCTCAAGATCATGAGGGCTAGCTATTATTGGCCCAAGATTTTTAGTGATTGTTATGCATGGATCAAGAGGTGCAAGAATTGTGCATTCTTCATAGGTAAGGAGAGATTAGCTGCCCTTCCATTGCATCCAATTTTAGTTAACCAGCCATTCATGCAATGGGGTTTGGACTTCATTGGAGTCATTAACCCAAACTCAAGCCAAGGACACAAGTGGATTCTAACAACAATAGATTACTTCACCAAGTGGACTGAGGCAGTGGCACTCAAAGAAGCAAATGAATCTAGCATTCTAGACTTCTATGAAGGGATAGCAACCAGATTTGGCATACCTACCACAATAATATCAAATAATGCATTGGCATTCATTGGATCCAAGGTAACTGAATGGGTTGTTAAGAATGGGATCTATCTAAGCACTTCATCAAATTATTATCCTCAGGGTAATGGCCAAGCTAAATCTACAAACAAGAATTTGTTAAGGATCATCAAGAGGACTCTTGATGAAAATCAGAGGTCTTGGCATACTAAATTGAAATCAGCCTTGTGGGCTGATAGGATAACTCCCAAGAGATCCACAGGTAATTCTCCATTCAAGCTTGTTTATGGAAGAGAGGCAATCTTGCCCATGTCACTTGAGTTGCCAACATTGGAACTCATGAAGCAGTTGGAGTTGTTGGAGTTTGAACCCATGGAGGTTAGATATGAAATTGATGGAGCTCCAAGAGATCAGAGATCATGCATCCCAAGCAATGGAGAAGGACCAAGCTTTGATCAAGAGAACTTTTGATAGAAAGGCCAAGGATAGATCTTTCCAAGTTGGAGATCTAGTGTTAAAATGGGATGCAGACAGAGCAAAGCTAGGGAGGCATTCAAAATTTGATGCCATTTGGAGTGGCCCCTACATGGTCACAAAGTGTAAGGATAACAATGCCTTCTAATTGTCTACATTGGATGGTGAAGAACTGCAGATTCCAGTTAATGGAATCCATCTAAAGCATTGCTACTGAAGGGAAACTCTCCACCTTGTACATATTAGCTTAGGTTTTCATTCCTCCAAGTGCTTGTGCACATTGTTTTGTTGTAGCTTAGTTTTACTTTCCCTAAGTGCTTTAGCACAAGCTTGCTGTCCAGAGATGCATTTTGCAGGCCTTGCTCCAGATCAGATTGATGTTCTACTCTCCATCTTCCTCCTTGAATTTAATTAGTTGGGGTACCAAGTAGAGAATTTGATGAATCCATGCCTAATGGATTGCTTCAGACAATTGGTAACTTCATCCAACAGGTAGATGACCCCTCTGAGTCAAAAATTGTTATCCAAAATGAGCCCCTTACTCATTTTTTGACTAACTCCTCTCACTCCTTCCTTCCTTGTGCCTCAGTCAAGGGATTTTTACTTTTTAGGAACTCAAAACCTTAAAGAAATGGCTTCATTGGATAGAGCTTCTTCTCATCTTTCCAGAATGGTAAAGTTTTCCTCCTAACTCCATGTATTTTTGAAGTTATGGCTCGGCGGAGTTTTTGTGGGAAATTTTCCCTAGACAGCCCACCGGCCAATCAGAGAGTGCCACGTCAGTAGCAAATATTGGTAGAGCGCGGAGGTAAATTTAGAAAATTTCCAAAGTGTTTGGCGGGGCGAAAAGGGGAATTTTGGCCGAAATCCCGCCACCAATAGGAGCAGAGGCCACATGTCCTCGGGGCGTCGGGGGTCAGAGGGGCAAAAGGATTTTTCCTTTTCACCCAAAAAGGGAAAATTTTGGAATGAAAACTCCTCCCCCAAATCCCACCAATCAAATCATGCCATGTGTCCATGTGGTGATAAAAAACATAAGGCAGGCCCACAGAGGAAAAAGAAGCAGTTCAGGCCGAGCCAATAGGATCATGCCACGTGTCCAGTTCAGGAAAGTTGGTCAGAGTGATGGAAAATTTGGAAAGTGCACCCCGAGGAAAAATTTCATACCACATGGCATCGGAGTGGCGGGCGGTGGGAAAATTTCAAATTTTTAGCCCGATAAATTCAAATTTTCCCTAGTTTTTCCCTAAATGTTCAGAGGGGCATAACTTTCGATCCAGAGCTCAGATTTTCACGTTCTTTATATCATTGGAAAGATGGTGAAATTCTCTACACATTGAAGGGTTCAATTTGCATTTTGATGGAGGATTTTGGGAGAAAATTGGAAAATTCCTTTGGTATGGGGAAATAGATAGAAATGACATTTTAACCACCATTTTTTATGAAGCATGGCTTGCATCTTCTTCCAGCATGGTCCAAAACATGGGGAATGAACTTTTGAGGGTACCCATGCCTTCTTTATGGATTTGGTTGGTGGTTGAAACTTCTCCCCATGTTTTCCTACATTTATCTCTCTTGAGCTCAAATTGGCATTGTTAAAATCCATTTTTTGGCTCATTTTAAAAAAATTAGACATATTTCTTGCTCTATAACTTCTCTTTTCTTCCCCATCAGGTGGATTTGTAGAATTTCATACCTTTCATACAACTACAGCATGTGTTTTTCCTCCTGGCCATTGTAATGCACTGTATTGAACTTGGGAATGATAATGTATGTTATGTGATTGAATTTTCCCAATCCTTTCATGTGTTTATCATTGTCTTTTGATCTCTCATTACATTCTAGCAATCTGTGCATGTTTTGTGTTGTATTTTCTTATGATTTGTGTAAATTTTGCAAAGTAGATGTCCACCACTCCTTTGGTGCATCACCTTGGTTAGATTAGGTTTATTTTTGCATCTTCTCAACCTGTCTCCTTGGCAAGTTAGATTGAAAAACAATTACATATGAAAGGAAAAAACTACTACGATTGTTATTCAAGTTGGAGAATCATTAGAAAAGAGATTGCTTCTAGAAAAGTTGACCATATATTGAAATAAATAACAGAATAGTATAACTCAAGGTAAGCAGAGGCCGTGAAGACTACCATAGAAGGTACGGTGACAAGGTAATCAAAGTGCATGGAAATGCATTGAAGAGAAGTATGTAGTCAAAAGGTAGGAGGGCACGCTAAAAGGTTATGATTGGGGTGAGGAGATGTACCACGTGGAAAATGGAAAAAGGGTCAATTAATGAGGATTGTTGGTAGGTGAAGGAGAAATAAATACACTAAATTTTTGAAAATCTATAAAAGGAGGGATGCAAGTTCATTCTTACTATTGTAATCATGATAATTTGAAAGAGCCAAGTGCGACCGAGCTATGAGAAGAGTATTCAGGTGCAAAGAGTGTGAATCAAGATGTGACAAGTAGATTTGTGCGTAGAGGAAGCTTGTGTCCCCTGGTTGTGAAGGGTTTGAGCGAAGCAAGGTGTTGCAAAAGAGATAGGGCACATAATTTCAACTAGGGCATGCTAAATTGAGCTAGGGTTTGGGTTTGCATGTTGCAGGAGATAGAAGGTGAGTATTTGAAGTTAGAAGATTGCAGGTTATAGATGGCACCAAAGAAAGCACCTACCGTAGGAGCTAAGGGAAAGAAGAAAGTGGAAGTAGAGGTTGAAATGACTCCTGAGAGTAATTTCTTAGAAATGCAGTATCCGAGAGGGTGTGATTGTGGGTCAGGAATGGGATTCCCACATCTGGAAGAGAAATATCAGTGATTACAACCATCGTACACTTGAAAATAAGAAGGAGTTGGATGCGTTATTAAACACAAAGACAAATAAGCGCACAACAGAAGACATGTCGGTGTATGATGACACTGGGGAGAAGTTGTTAAGACAGATTGGAGTTTACCAGTTGTATGAGCTCCCATACTTTGGTAAATATGAACCTTTGTACCAGTGGTTAATGATCAGGGTACATGAAGATTTATTCTACTTTGCAAGACGCAGGGTAAGGATCACACCCACGTTGATCTCAACAATAACAAGGTTGAAAGGAACAAGAGTGGATATAGATGGTGATTTAACTAATAAGGCCGCAAATATGGAGACAAAGGAGGAGTTAGGGTATACCAAGGGTCTATGCGGCATGGACATTGATAAACTAAAGAAGTACCCAATCATACAAGCAGTTGCACACTTAGTGACAAATTTGAATGACCAAGAAAGATGGTCACAAGTAAACACAATGTGGCTACACATTGCAAAGAAGATGTCACAGGGAGTGACTTAAAAATCTCTAATTACATCGTGGAAACTATCATTGAAGAAGTGTGCACAGGAGAGAAAATTAGTTTCGGGGTTGTTCTATTGTCTTTGGTGTTTATGGAAATCGGGGTGCCGATGGGCCAAAGGAGAAAATATGGGAATACCCTATGGAGAACAAGTCACTTGTAGAAAGATTTGGAAAGTACTTGTGCAAAGGATCAATGAGTGGACCATTCAAGTAGAGGGTGAGAGAAGTGGTATGATAGGCTTTGCGCAGTGTTTAAAGAAGAATGGCGCATACCCAAGGAGTTACCTTCGATAGTAGGGAAGGCAGTGTAGTTCACGGTATACCAACACTTTTGCATTGCATGGTTTGCCATGAGAGATGGGACTTGGAGCCCATGGTGAAAATTACCATATTCCTTCATAAAAGGAATTTCGAGGCATCCTTTCATCGAGTTTTAGATGCACGCCGCCTAAGATTCAATGCGAGACAAGGTAGATTGTGACTACCATACACTGAGAAAAACCTATGTATATCCGGGGTAGAATGCCTATATTGAGAGGATAATATCGAGGTTATAATCATGAAGCACCGTAAGCTTAGAATTTGGGGACACCAGAGCGGTGCTTTTGTAACTTCAACTCAATCCCAAGCTAGAGAACAATAAGTATGCAGAGAATGAGTTTGCGTTCCCGTGGCCACCAAAAGGTAAGCATACAATGGAAAATGTTCAACACCTAAGCCCACAGAGACAATAGAAGTAGATGATGAAGAAGATGAGCATGAAGATAGTGGTGGATTAGAGCACAAATGGAGGAGGTAGCCTACGAGATAGGGTAGAAGTTTGACGTGACTACTCCACCCCAGTGCAAGAGGAAGGTCGGGAGGACTTGGATGCGGTTCAAGGGTGTAGCTTCAAAAGAGTATTTTGAATAACTAGAACCCAATGTGCTACTCCATAGTCAATGCATAGATCATCACGACTCTCTCCACTAAAGGAGGCATTTATGAAAAGAAGGAGAAAATTAAATCTAGACAAGGAGGTGGAAGATTCTGAGGAGCAGCACACAATCTCCCACACCACCGGAGGAAGTGGAAGGGCCACGAGAGGAAGAAGTGAAAGATGAAGAGGTGAAGAGCTGGAGAAGAAGGGGTAAAGGAAGGGGAAACATGAGTAGACCGTGCTCAAGAAATGAAAGATCCAAATCCTAATCTTGACGCTTTAGTTCCTAAGGGGCCAAGAACTAGAAGAATAAGTGGGAATATACTACACTAGTCTTGGACTACGTGGAGGACACAAGTAAAATTATGCGCACCCGTTTCCAAAGCACGGTGACCCCTACAGAATTATATGGATGGGAGCCATGGAAAAGATATGGCCACAATGCACACAGGGAAGCAACTGTCTTGGTCGATGCACACACATGGATGATATAGATTTCGATGTATGCAAAGAGTCATGTGTATCAAGAATATTGAAGAAGATTCCTTAGGCCAGACACATAACAGTAAATCCTACTGTTATGTTAGATGAACAAGTAAGTAATTCCTTGGTGAAGGTATCAACAGAGGTGGCACAGAGAAATATGGATAAAGCTGCAATGATTAGGGCACTTTGTGAGAAGAGATCAAGGCCAAATATATAGAGATAGTGCGCCTACAACAAGAGAAGGACTTATAACAGAAGAAGAACAATGCTTTCATCATCATGGTGGAGAAAATTGGAGACCATGTCCTAAAAGCGTGACCACATCTAGAGTCCAAGGTACCCAAACAATTTCCTTTGGCAATGCATTATGTACGTACCTTGGTGGACTTGGTGCTTGAGGATGGACCCATGCGCATAACGACACCAAAGAATCCCGAGCAAGAGGCGAGTAGGAAAAATATTCTGTAATGAGGAAGATTTCATCTTATGAGGCCTTACTCCAAACCTTACAAGAAGAGCTAGAGAAATTAGACCGGACATTGAATATCTTTATAGCTCCGTGAGCGCTCATCAAGATAAGAACCATGGTGGAGAAAATGAAGTATTAAACGATGAAGGATGAAACATTGGGTCAAGTGGAATGGTTAGCATTGGTAAAGCATAAGTGTGATGTCCTTGCAGCGGTGCAAGAACCCCATAAGGAAAGGCTAGATGAGCTAGGGAAGGTTATAGTGCAGAAAATGGATCTGTTGGAAGGGAGGATGTCTGCAATTTCCAGCATTGTTCTAGTTTTGCAAAATGAGAAAGAAGAAATTGCATAAGATGAGCTGGAGTCAATTGCTGTAGATATTCCCGAGAAAAGTAGAGGCAATGCTCTATGAGTGGAAAACATTGGAAGTGGAAATAAAAGAGGAGTATCTAGAGTTAATTCTTCCTATAGAAGAGGAAGTTCTTCAAAGTAGATGATTCTTTTGTATAACATAATTCTTTACATTCCTCTATTCATATTTTTCTTTATTCTTTCTATTCATATTATTACAACCATTGTCAGGGCGACAATGCGGTTAGTGTGGGGTAATTTTGAGAAGCCAAGGTGTAAAACTTAGCGAGAAGGCATATAGACGGGGTTCATTTTAAGAGACCTCTTGGAAATCGAAGGTGGAAAATACCTGGTGAATATCCCCAGAACTAGTTTCGTGGGAAGGTGAATTTTTGGGGTTGTATGAAATTTTTTTGCCTAATTTTCAAGTGGTGTAACAGAAGGCTGCAGACGCGCGACGGGAGATTTGTTATCACGCGTCAAAAATGCATTGACACCGCGTCAACTCGGATAACACCCTCATTGGCGTGCGTCAAGCCAGACCTCTTTAACGTGTGTGAATGCATTTTTTTGATGCGTGATAGCAAATCTCCCGACGCTCATCTGTAGCCTCCACCCTCTGCTTTCACATCAAAAAATCTCCATGTCGCGCATCAACAAACTCTTTGTCATGCATGTATTATGTGTCAATATCTGCAGTACCTCCTTGTCACGCGTCAACTATCCATCAGTGTCGCGCATCAACAAATAACCCCATTGTCGCGCGTCAACAAACTCTTTGTCGTGCATCTACTATGCATCAATATCTGCAGTACCTCCTTGTCACGCGTCAACTATCTGTCACATCACTTTAATGCGTCGAACAAATAACCCCATTGTCACTCGTCAACAAACTCTTTGTCATACATCTACTATATCGTCAATATCTACATTACCTCCTGCACATCGCGTCAACTATCTCGTTAGTGTCGTGCGTCAACAAATAACCCCATTGTCACGTGTCTACAAACCCTCCTTGTCATGCGTCAATAACTTACCCCCTTGTCACGCGTCTGCAATACGGGATATATCATATTGTTGAAAAAATGTGAAGTAGAAGTGTTCTACCTGGTGAATAATCTAGGATTATATAGGGGATATTTTTCAAGGGTAGGCAAAGCTGACCCCTAAAAAAATTAAAGTGTAATTTTTAGGCGAACAGTCACTGACCCACACTAGAAAATTCACCTTTTCAAAATTTTCAAAAATGGAATATTCACCATATTACGAATATTCACCACTAAAATTTTCCCCGCATATAGAAGATTTGCGTGGGAGAGAAGAGTGTTTTCAAAGGTGCGGAAGGATTGGGAAGGAATCCAGCCCATATGAAAGGAAAGAGAAAATCTAGGACTTAGCCATTTTCATGAGTACAGGCTATTTTTGTAGATGACGTGCAGAGCACACCAACTGGATGAATATTTGCGTGATACACATGATCTATTTTTAGAGGCACAACTACGAAGCACTTTTTATGGGTGTAGATCGAGAATGGAATTATTCTTGACAGATTAACTAAAAGAATTCTATTATCGGTGCACTTGCATGTGTGGCTATTATTGTAATGGCACATGGCTAATAATAGCATGCAACCTATTTTGGGATTGGATAAGAAGTGAAGGGCAAGTCCCCACACTTATAAATATGCAAATGAATTATGTAGTAGAGAGAGAATGTGTGTGTGTGAGAACTAAAGTACCGTGAAGTTATGTTGCTAAACCCAATACACACATAAGCTATGATATTATCTATTGTAATGAGCTTCTGTGTATTTATCATGTTTAATATAATGGAGTGTGTTGACTAAATCAAAGTATTAATCTTGAGTATAATTGGTTCTTGCATGTTCCGATTTCATCATGGTTATCATTTAAGTCTGTTACTCTCTAGATATAGATCTGAACATGCACTTTGTGGGATGATATATTAATTATGGATTTGAATGCATTAAGTCTTCATCATGCTAACATCCTAGAACAACAACCCTAAAGAGGGGCTTGGTACCTTTGTGTGCTTTGGGTGAGCACTCGGTCTAGACCGAGTGATGTGCCAATCACGCTTAGGATATTATTGGTAAATTCTAGGCTGCATCGCTTTCCTTGATCTATGGTATTGAATAGATCCTTGATGTCTAGTTCTTTCCTAAATCTATAGTCTTGACTAGTTCTTTGATGACTAGTTATTTCCTTTATTTATGGCTTGATCTACGACCTTGGTGGTTCTTAGATTTTTATTCCTTACCTATATAAACAAAGCCCATTCTCATTGTATTTCAATAAGTTCCATAATAATATATGATATTATTGCTTATTTGTTTGTAAATGTTTTATTAAAGTTATTCGCAAATTAATTTTATCTTATAGATCGTGGTGTTTGATTAACATCTGATTTCTTAGCGTGGTATGATATGATTATTTTTCCTTTTAGGGTTTAGGGGTTTTAGGGTTTTGGGTTTTATTGTTTAGGGTTTTGAAGTGCAACATTTTGGGTTAGGGTTTAGGGAGTTAGTGTTTAGGGTTTAGGGTTTTAAGGTTTAGGGTTCAATTTTTGGGTTTGGGGTTCTAGGTTGGGGGTTCGGGGTTTAGGGTTAAGGGTTTATTTTTTAGGGTTTAGAGTTTAGGGTTTTAAGGTTTTAGGGTTTGGGGTTTGGGGTTTAGGGTTTGGGATTTAGGATTTAGGGTTTTAGGGTTCAATGTTTAGGGTTTAGGGTTTAAGGGTTTAGGGTTTAGGGTTTATGGTTTAAGGGTTTAGGGTTTAGGTTTTTAGGGTTTAGGGTTTTAGGGTTTTAGGGTTTAGGGTTTTAGGGTTTAGGCATTTTAGGGTTTTGGGTTTAGGGGTTTTGGGTTTTAGGCTTTTGGTGTTTATGGGTTTAGGGTTTAGGGTTGGGGGTTTCTGAGTTTTGGGGTTTAGGGTTTAGGTTTTAGGGTTTAGGGTTTAGGGTTTTATGGTTTAAGGGTTTTAGTGTTTAGTGTTTAGGGTTTAGGGTTTAAGGTTTTAGGGTTTTGAGTTTAGGGTTTAGCATTTTGGGTTAGGGTTTAGGGTTTATGGTTTTGGGTGTTTAGGTTTAGGGTTTTATTGTTTTAGGTTTTATGGTTTAAGGTTTAGGGTTTTAGGGTTTAGGGTTTAGGGTTTAGGGTTTAGGGTTTTGGGTTTTAGGGTATAGGATTTTAGGTTTTAGGGTTTAGCATTTTAGATTAGGGTTTAGGGTTTAGGGATTAGGGTTTGGGGTTTGGGGTTTGGGGATTGGGGATTAGGGATTAAAGTTGGGGTTTGGGGTTTAGGCTTTGGAGTTTGGGGTCTGGGGTTTAGAGTCTGGGGTCTAGGGTCTAAGGTCCTTAGATTTGGGGTCTAAGGGTCTTAGGTCTAGGGTCTCGGGGTTTAGGGTCTAGGGTTTTAGGGTTTGGGGTTTGGGGTTTCAGGATTTAGGGTTTAGGGTTAAGGCTTTAGGGTTTAGGTTCCATTACTAGGGTCTATGGTCTAGTGGTCTAGGGTCTAGGGTATAAGCTCTAAGGTCTAGGGTCTAGGGAATCTAAGGGTCTAGGGTCTATGGTCTAGTGTATAAGTTCTAGGGTCTAGGTCTAGGGTTTTAGGGTTTTGGGGTTTGGGGTTTAGGGTTTGGGGTTTAAGGTTTAGGGTTTCAAGTTTAGTGGTTCGGGGTTTGGTTTTGGGGTTTCCGAGTTTCGGGTTTTGGGTTTTAAGTTTTAGGGTTTGGGTTTTAGGTTTTAGTTTTCAGATTCGGGTTTAGGGTTTAGGTTTTGGGGTTTTAGGGTTTTGGGGTTTAGGGTTTTGTATTTTGGGTTTAGAGTTTGGGGTTTCGGGTTTTGGGTTTTGGGTTTGGGTTTAGGGGTTTAAGGGTTTAGGATTTGGGGTTTGGGGTTAGGGTTTAAGGTTTGGGGTTTTGCGGTTTAGGGTTTGGGGTTTTTAGTTTTGGGGTTTTGGGTTTTAGGGTTTTGGAGTTTAAGGTTTTAGGGTTTTGGGTTTTAGGGTTAAGGGTTTAGGGTTCATGGTTTACGGGTTTATGGGTTTATGGGGTTAGGGATTAGGGTTAGGGGTTATGGGTTTTAGGGTTTTAAGGTTTAGGGTTTTAAGGTTTTGGGGTTTAGGGGTTTGGGGTTTTAGGGTTTTGGGTTTAAGGGTTTAGGGGTTAGGGTTTAGGGGTTTGGGGGTTAGGGGTTTAAGGGTTTGTTGTTTGGGGTTTAGGGTTTAGGTTTTGGGGTTTTTGGGGTTTTGGGTTTAGGGTTTAGGGTTTTGGGTTTTAGTTTTGGGGTTTGGGTTTTTAGGGTTTAGGGTTTAGGGTTAGGGGTTTTGGGGTTTGGGGTTTGGGGTTTAGGGTTAAGGGTTAAGGGTTAAGGGTTAAGGGTTTTAGGTTTAAGGGTTTAAGGGTTTAAGGGTTTAGGGTTTAGGGTTTAGGGTTTAGGGTTTAGGGTTCGAGTTTAGTGTTTAGGGTTTTAGGGTTCAGGTTCGGGTTCGGGTTTCAAGGTTTAGGGTTTAGGGTTTTAGGGTTCAAGTTCGGGGGTTTAGGGTTTAGGCGTTTATGGGTTTAAGGTTTAGGGGTTTTGGGTTTAGGGTTTTGGGCTTTGATGGTTCTAGGTTTTTGGTTTTGGGTTCGGTGTTCGTGGTCGGGGTTAGGGTTTTAGGGTTTAGGGTATTAGGGTTTTGGGTTTGGTGTTTAGGGCTTGGGGTTTGGGGTATCGGGTTTTAGGTTTCAGGTTTGCGGTTTGGGGTTTGGGGTTTTAGGGTTTAGAGTTTATGGTTTAGTGTTTAGGGTTAAGGGTTTTGGGGTTTTGGGATTGTTGGGTTTGGGGTTTGGGGTTTAGGGGTTAGTGGTTGGGGTTTAGGGTTAGGGGTTAGGGGTTAGGGTTAGGGGTTAGGGTTTAGGGTTTAGGGTTTATGGGTTTATGGGTAGGGGTTTAGGGGTTTAGGGGTAGGGTTGTATGGGTAGGGTTTTAGGGTTTTAGGGTTTTATGGGTTAGGGGTTTAGGGGTTAGGGGTTTGGGTTAGGGGTTTGGGGTTTGGGTTTGTAGGTTTGGGGTTTGGGTTTTAGGTTTCGGTTCCAGCTTTTAGGGTTTTGGTTTAGGATTTTTTGGTTTGGGGTTTTGTGGTTTGGGATTTAGGGTTTGGGGTTTGGAGTTTGGGGTTTGGTGTTTTGGGTTACGGGTTTCGGGTTTAGGGTTTAGGGTCACGGGTTTAGGGTTAGGGTTTAGGATTTAGGGTTTAGGGGTTTAGTGTTAGGGGTTTAGGGTTTTGGGGTAACTCCAGGGTTTTAGGCATTTAGGGTTTTAAGGTTTAGGGCCATTTTAGGGTTTAGGGTTTTAGGAGTATTTAGGGTTTAGGGTTTAGGGTTAAGGGCCAGGTTAGGGGTTAAGGGTTAAGGGTTTTAGGGTTTTAGGGTTTTAGGTTTATGATTTAGGGTTTAGGGTTTCTAATCCTCACTATTCTAGGTTGTGCCTTTCAAACAAGGTAAGAGAACCTATATTACAACCTTTGTTTGATGAAGGAGGTAGAGATATCCTTATGCTTTACACATTGTATGGAGATGGCCTTGGGAAAACATGATCATTTATCCATTATTCAAACTCAAAAGAGTTGTCACTACTAAATGATGGAAATGTTTTCAAAACAAGGTAGAGGCTGCTAGAGACATGGTATTGTCCTGATTTTCTTTGTGCATGTTTGTAAATGGATTTTATTCTCTTGTTGACACACAATGCAATGCAGGGGTAGTATAGGTAGGATTAACTAGTTTGAATGAAATTTTGTTGGGAGATATTAGACAAGACAAACCAGAAAGTACCAAACTTTGAGGACCTTTGTAAGAAATTTGTAACACTTACACAACAAGAATGCTTCAAGAGGTTTAAAATACTCCTTCAACTAGGATATGTGCACAAATGGAGGCCCAGATCTGCACTCTTCCACACAATCTTTGACAACCTACTACAAAATCTTGAAGCAAATATATCAACAAAGTATCCAAAAATCCCTGTTTGATCATGACCTAAGGTACCCCCAAAGGTTTACAAATAATCTCAAGATTCAAGGACAATAAAATGATTTTAAATTTGTTTATCTTCTATCAGATGAAGGCTCTTCTAGATATAAGATTGCAAATGCCATCAAACCATCAACAAGAAATGAGACCATGTATGATCAAAGAGATCCTAAACACAAGATTGCAACATGAGCAAGGAACACAAATTGAAATCATTCTGAAACACAAGCATATACAAATTTTGCCAAGAGATAACACCAAATAATCTAGAAAATGATCAAATATATCAGCAGGGGAATGTCATGAGAACAATCTCAGAGCTTATTGATGGCTTTACAACTTGAAACCAACTCAACATGATAAAATATGATGCAAAATAGAATTGAAAATGGCTCTCAGGTGGTTTTCTCTAGAGAAATGGATTTCTTTCAGTCTTTTCCTTCAAAATTCTACGTCCTTTTTCTCCCCTCTTTCTCAAATTCTCCAAAAATGTTTTATATATACCTTATGCCACATTGGAGTCTTCCTTCCCAAGTAAAGAATATGCTTATGGGATCAAATTTGTTACAAAAACCCTTATGATTTCATGAAAATGACATAAAACTGAAAAAACTTGATATTACCAGGTATGCACAAAAATTTAAATATTACACAAATTTGGATCATTATCCATCCCAGGGTCACATTTTTTCATTCAAGCATGCCAACATGCTTTACTAATCATTTTTCACCTTTTACCTTTTTAATTTTACCTCTACAACTTTTGATTTTCACTTTTCACATTTTTTATCGGGCTAGAAAAAATGTATCAAAAACATCATAGATCATCAAATTAGGTCATGAAAATAGTGCCATTACACTCATAAGGCTGAGATGATGCAAAATCATATAAAATTTGATGTGATTTGGTGAAAAATGATTTCCAAGCTTCTTGGAGCTCCCATAGTGGCCAAAAAAAGTGAATGCACAATTATCCGCGATTTTGATCACTTTAAATGCCTCCTTCCACGTGGCAGATGAGATCCATGAATAAGTTCAAAGATACCTTTTTGACTCTTTGATAAGGTAGGACATGTGTAAACATGATTGATCGGGCTCCATCTTTTAAAATGTGTTTGCGACCTTTTTTATTTTGGAAAATTTTGCAAAAATTTCCCACTTCTCCCCTGGACCCGCCATGTCCACTTGTGGGCCCCATTAAAATGCAGGCCAATTTATCAATTTTACTCCTTTTTAAAAAAAAGGAAATTTTCCTCAAAATTCCCCGTGGGCCCGAACACCTGCTCTCTTCCTTGCCACGTGGCACTCTCCCATTTGCTGCGGGTCCAGGCCTCTAATTCTTCCTTTAAACCTCCCTGCCAAATTTGCAAAATTTTCTTTTCCCGAGCCCGCTTCCCCATTTTTCCATTTGGACACGTGTTGCTTCATGATTTGGTGTGGAGCTTTGGCCAAAATTTTAACTTTAAAGTTTTGAAGTTTAAAAACTTCAAATT
This sequence comes from Taxus wallichiana var. yunnanensis, assembly GCA_018340775.1. NCBI lineage: Eukaryota > Viridiplantae > Streptophyta > Pinopsida > Cupressales > Taxaceae > Taxus > Taxus wallichiana. The sequence continues at coordinate 500,263,840 of CM031241.1, forward strand.
CATCAAAACCTCTCGCCCTCCCATGCTGATTTCTCCTGGACACGTGTCCACTTGCCATTGGATGAGGGCCTTCGGTCAAAAATTTCCCTTAACACTTTGAGCCCAAAACACAAAAATTCACCAACTCCTCCCGCCACCCATATGTCCCCCAAGCCACGTGTCCTCTTCTTATTCGTTGTGGGCCTTCGGGCAAAAATTTAACTTTGAAAATTTTGCAAAATGAAAGCAAAATTCCTAAGGAACCTCCACCACCCCCAATCCTTCGGCCAATAAGCACGTGCCACGTAGACACCTCATTGCAAAAAGGCGGAGCCATGGGTCAAAAATTTTCCCTTAGCCAAAATTTCAAAAATTAACAAGTTAGAAATATTTCCCAACCACCCCCGGCCAATAGGAGCCCACCACGTTGCAATAATATTGTGATGATGAATTTGATGGGTATAATACACCCGTATGACCGTCAAAAACGTCAAAAATACAGAGGATGCCCTAGAAATCAAAATTTTTGACAAGGAAGGTAGATTTCTTGATCTTAAACCAATTGAATCATTTTTTAACATTGTTTCACCTGGGGATTGGGAAAATACTTGCACAAATTTGGGATTTGATCAAACTCAAGTTTTTTCACGATTTGACAAAGGAGAAATGACACAACCCGTAAAAATGAAGAAATTAGGGCACAAAAGGGGGGAAAAATTAAAAAATTTTTTAGATTAGGGAAAAAAATAATAATTATGGGCATTTTGTAAAAATATTCAATCGGAGGAAATGAATTATGCAGACCACCAAATCGAAAAATAAAACATTTGTGAGAAAATTTGACATGAAAAATTAAGGCACATTATGAAAACTCAATAATGGGACCAACATTGGCTCTTGCTTGGGGATGGGCACTCCCAGTGAGTGCCACAAGGAAAAACATAGACCAAGTGCCAAAAACCATTGGGAAAGGAGTCAAAACACAAAGGTAGCCCAAAAACCAGAATTACCACCAAAAAATGGACCGAGAAAACCACCCAAAAATGGTTTCCAAGGACAAAAGGGAAAACCACACACCAACCAATAGCAAAAAACAAAGCAAGAACAAAGACTATACAAATATACAACTTGTGCATACCTCACTTGGGGATTTAATCCAAGAAATGTTTTAAATGTCTGCCATTAATAGGCAACTCCAAGAATCCCCATCTAGATCCTTGAGAAAAAAGGTGTGCTCACCAATTCTGATGTCAATGGCATAAGGGCCCATCCATAATGCATCAAACTTTCCATGCTTTCCCTTGTCTTCATGCCTACTATCCCATAGCAAAACCAGATCTCCCACATTGAAGGCTCTAGGAGTGACCTTCTTATCAAACAACCTCTTCAATTTCTCTCTAAATCTGATATGCCTTTGATGAGAGGCTCTTCTTTCTTCATCCAACTCAATGATCTGATTGATTCTTGATTCATATGGGCCATGTTCTTGATCTTCTAACTGTTGAGCAAACTGAAATGAGGATAATTACAGATGTAAGGGCAATAATGCTTGAGTTCCATACACCAATTCAAATGGGATTTTACCAGTTGCTCTTTTAGGAGTTATTCTATCAGCCCAAACTGCAAATTTCAATTGCTCTCCCCACTTCTTCTTGTTGATTTCCAAGGTCCTTCTAATGATCTTGAGCAAGTTCTTATTACTTGACTCAGCTTGTCCATTCCTTGTGGATTGTAGTTTGAAGAATAAGTTAGATTTATCCCATATTCATTGCACATTGCCATTAAAGGTTTGGCTCTAAAACACATGGCATTATCAGATATAATCTTAACTGAACTCCAAATCTGCATATGATATGATTCAACAAGAAATCCATTACCACTTGGTGTGTTGCCTTTCTAGATGGAATTGCTTCAACCCACTTTGTAAAATAATCAGTTGCTACAAGGATCCATTTATGACCAGCACTAGAAGGATCTGAAATCTCACCAATGAAGTCCATTCCCCATTGTTTGAAAGGGGCTTCAATTGATACAGGCTGCAAAGGAAGGGAGCCTAAAGCTTTCAGTCTTCCAGAGAAATGTTGGCAACTATCACACTTTCTAACCAGTTGGGTTACATCTTTAAAAAGAGTAGGCCACCAATAACCAGCTCTTAAAATCTTATGTGTTGTCACTCTCCCAAAAAATGTCCTCCACAAACTCCCCCATGGAAATCAGCAATCAACTTGGGAGCTTCATCTTCAGTTATGCATTTCAAGAGGACACCTTCAGGGTTCTTCCAAGCCAGCCCAAGGTCTGTTATGATATATTTTTGAGAAGCCAACTTGAGGGCTCTTTTCTGATTTTTATTTAAATGACTAGGATAACATAGGTGTCTAAGGTAGAAGATCACATCCTTGTACCATTCAGAACTCATCAATCTCTCAAGAAGATCTACCCTTTCTTCCTCTAGCTGATTCACTTCTACATTTTGCAAATTGCTCTCAGCCATGAGCTTGGCAAGACCCAAACCTCTTACTAGCTTTGTTGTTTGGATATCCATATCATATTCTTGTAATTTGTTGACCCATCTACATCTCTTGCTTGATATCTCCATGTCTGATAAGATGTCTTTAACCATGGTGTGGGGAACATAGGCAACAACTTTTGAACTCAATATATAAGGCCTGAAAATCTTTGTTGCTTTCACCAAGGCAAATGCTTGTTTTTCCATGATTGTATACTTCAACTCAGCTACTTGTAAAGCCTTGCTAAAGAAGGAAATAGGCCTCTCAGCTCCATTCTCATCCTTTTGTAACAAAACTGAAGCAATAGTAAATTCAGAGGCAAAAGAAAAGATTTGGAAAGGCCTCTTATAGTTTGGAGCTGCCAAAATAGGTGCATGCTTAAGTGCATCCTTTATTCCTTCAAAATCTTGAATGGCAGCCTCCTCCCACCTGATAACTTGATCCTTTTTAACATGCTTGTGATTGGAAGAGTTAGCTCAACAAAATTGGAAACAAACCTTCTAATAAAATTGATTTGGCCAAAGAAAGATTGGATACCTTTCTTGGTTCTTGGGATAGGTACTTTGCTTGATTGCTTCCACTCTTTCAGGGTCTATCATGACACCATCCTTAGACACAATATGTCCTAGAAACTTGGCCTTTTTCATGCCAAAATGACACTTCTTTGGATTAAGAGAAATTCCATACTCCCTACATCTGATCAACATCTTCTCTAAGTGTTGCAAATGGTCACCTCGCTGCCTTGAAAAAATAGTCACATCATCTTGGTAAACTGCAATAAACTCATTGATGTAACCAAAAAAGCAACATCCATTTCCCTTTGAAAAGTGGCACCAACATTCATCAATCCAAAGGGCATCCTAACAAAAACATAAGTCCCCATGGAGTAGTGAAGGTTGTCTTAAGTCTTTCTGATTCTTTGACAACTACTTGATTGTATCCGGAGAAACCATCCAAAGTAGAAAGCATTTCTGACCCTGTCACAAGTTGCAACATATTTTCCATGTTTGGCAAGGGATAGTTTTCCTTCATGGATGCTTTTTTAGATTCCTAAAATCCACACAAAGTCTGATGTCTCCATTCTTCTTTCTAACTGGCACAAGGTTTGCAACCCAAGATGAATACCTAGTGGGCTGAATAATACCACCATCTCTCAATTTCTTCAACTCTTCTTGCATTTTCATGGAGAGAAGTGGATTAATAGGCCTTTTCCTTTGTCTAAATGGTTTGGCATTTGCTTCAAGAGGGATCTCATGTTGAAATAAATCTTCTCTATATGCTTTTAGCTCTTGAATAGACCAAGCAAGGCAGTCTTGATATTTCTTTAAGAGTTGGGCATAGGACTATTTTTCTTCTTTACTTAAATTTCTTCCCAACCAAATATTCCTTGGTTTGTCCTTTGTTCCCAAGTCATGCTCTTCCACATCCCTTGAAGCAAACATCTTTCTATTTATGATGCAATCAACATTGTTAAAATTTGATTCAAGTGCAACAAGACCTCTAGGAATGGTGTTTGTTTTCAATTGTATAATATCCTTGTCAAACAAAGTTTCTTCCTTCATTCATGCATACCATTGGCTCCCAATCAATTTTCTGACCAGAAAACTCACCTTGGCATTGTAAGAACCTCAACACTTGTGCATCATCATCAAAAATCTGCCAATGTTTCACATTATCCGGGACAACTGGCCTTGTTAGCACTTCAATGTTATATTCACAAAAAGGTGAAATGGTGCAATTGTCAAATCTAGAACCAAGTACAACCAACTTATCAGCAGCAACATTAAGACTTCTATCATGGTAAACAATGTTAAAGGAATCAAACATTTCAATTAGATCCCAAACTGCATGCTTATACTGTTTCATACGCTGATTTTTTGTAGCATACAGTTTTCTTATTTGTTTGACTACCAACTCTGAGTCTCCTTTTGCAACAATATCTCTTACTCCATACTTCCATGCAATTCTTAACCCCAACAACAATGCCTCATACTCAGCAACATTGTTAGTGCATTCAAAATTAAGTTTGAAGGAAAAAGCATACTCTTCTAAACTAGGAGAAAGAAAAACTATACCAGCACCATTTCCAAATTTGGAGCAAGCTCCATCAAATAGCAAGGTCCAAGGAGAACCTACCATATCAAGGCACTTTGATTTGTCCATCTTGTGTTCTTTTCCATCAGCAAAACCAATGAAATTGTCAGCATCTACATCAGCAAATAACACTTCATAGGAAGCATTGTTGGGATCTTCAATCAAGTGCAACATTTTCTTCTCACCATAGAGTTTGACAAGGCTGCCCTCAATGGGAATGGTGGAAAAGACATGTCCATTTGAACACTACCACCAACACTTGCAGCCCATTTTCTTGACAAAAGCATACCCCATTTGGCAGGGCAGTCAACAATTACAACATCCAGTTTCAAATTCTTACCCAGATAGGCTGCAAGTTGCACTACTAAACCCTTCACACAACCAACCACCAGCACTTCCCTTGAATCCATGGCAATACACTTCCCATATGTTGTTGTCACTTTGATATCCAACTCATTCATGACTTCTAGAGGCATGACATTACATGATGCACCGGAATCAAACATGCAATTGTGAAGTAACCTATCTTTTATGAGCAAAGTTGTGAAAAATGGATCAACATTCAATTGGGAATCAACCAAGGATGTCCCCAAATATACTTCAGGTGCCTCTCCAAGATCTTCCACTATTGGTGGTGTTTCAAGGCCAGCAATGATTTGAAGAGGGGTCTCAACAACATTTACATTTCTACTTGGTATACTCTTTTCTTCCTTCAATCCCAAGTATTCAAATGCTCTCTTCTTGTGCTCGGGTATTCTAAGCAACTCAATGATGGGAACACTCACTTTGATTTGACTCAATACTTGGGCAATATCATATGGAACACTCTTTGGTAGGACAACATTGGGAGGGACACAAGTAGATTCATCAGATGGAGAAGGATTCTTGGTAGCTTGGGCATGAAGAGGACTGATATTTTTGCATGGGACAACAGGGTTCTTGGCAAGTGTTTCTTTTCTAGGATTGTCTTTTGGAATGCTTGTGAGCAAGGGTGTCTTTGGCTTGGCTTGAGGACCAGCTCCTCTAACAACTTTACTTCTAGTATTATACTCTTTCTCTTGACCAACCACAACATTCATTAACAATTGTCTATCTTCCTCCGAGGGAATACCACCATCATACTTCTTGATCATTAAAGCCCTTAGATATTCAAAGTCATTATTAGGAATTTCAAAAGCTTGAACAACATCTACCTCATGAGTTTGAGAGGAGGAAAGAATTGGTACCCTCTTTATGCAATCCCAAAAGGTTGCAGCAGTCCTTGCACTTATCACATCTGTTGATGTTGCTTTTGTTTGTGAGCTTGAAGAGCTGCCCATCATACAAATGTCATCATCCATTTCATCTTCATTATCATCTTCAACAACTTTTGGTCCATTTCACATGGAGGATGAGGAAGAAAACATCTATCACACCAATCCATATCAGCAATTTCTTGAACAACAACAACTCTTGCAGTTAGAGGGTCAGGCACCACTCTATTTTCATGTGCTTGGGGTTGTCTATTTCCCCCACCAACAAGCCCTTTACCTCTATCATCTTGTCTTTGATCACCCCTAGGATGATTTCCAAATCTATCATGGTTTTGAGTTCTTTTTTGTCCTTGTGAACTTTTCCCAATTCCTTTCTCATCCCGGGCTAATTTGTAAGAAATTTCTTTGACAACCCCTACCAAAGTCTTGACAACATCTTCTAAATCAGCACCCTTGCTAGCTTGAGGCTTCTCAGGGTTTATCAGCTTCACACCATCCCTCTTAAGTGGTTTACCAATAGCTTTAATATTATTTTCAATTTGAAGTGCCATGGTGAAAGCTTGCCTCAAGTTTGTAGGATTTTTGTCTCTCAAGTAATAGGCTGCCTTTTTATCAAATGCATCTGCATATTTGATCAAACAAGATTCATCACAAGGCCTCAAAATGATAGGCAAACCTTCTCAATGTTTTGTTAAATCTTGTATTGAAGTCATGGACTGTTTCATTCAGGGTTCTTCTTGATATTCTCAAATTCAGACAAAAGAAATCTAGGATCAGTCCTGTCACCATATTGCAACCTAAATGCATTTTTCATTTCAGTCCATGAATCAATAGAGTTATCAGGTAGAGCCTTGTACCAATCCCTAGCATCTTCTTCTAGTGTATGAATAAACAACTTAATATACACATCCTCAAACTCTATCTCAAAATATTCCATCATATTATCAAAAAGTTTGAGATGTTGATCACCAGTAATGGCATTGTTACCTTGGAATTTTGGCAACCTATTTCTGACATCTTGTGGGACAACATTTGGGTAACCATCCATTCCTCTAAAATTTATAGGACCAAAGGTGTTAACAACAAATGGAGGTCTAGGCTGAGCCATATTGTTTGGTGGGGGTGATCTTGGAGGTGAAACAAGTCTGAGTGAGGAGTACAATATCCTTGGGGCTCAAGAATGTGATTCACAAGACTAGTATCCTCTAAGTGCTGATTTTCTTGGAAAGTTTTACTTGAATTAAAACACAGAGGTGCAGATTGGAGAAGGAACTTACCAGTACAAGTAGAAGGACCTTCACCAGCTGAGGAAAACAAGTTTATGAGAGGATTGCTTGAATCAGAATCACTTGAAGAAGAGTGATAGTCCTCTACCAAAGGCTGATCTCTCTCACTAATGACTATATCTTTTCCTGATGTCTGACCTTTAACCACTTTCCAAACTCTTCTCCCTTCCAACTCTGAATTTTTTAAATCTGAGAACAATTTCTTAGCAGAGTCTTTAAGGAAGAGAGATCTTCTTCCCTCCAGTTTTGTAGAGATCAATAACACAAAAATAAATGACAGAAAGCTTAAGACACTGGTATTTCCAAATTCAAATCAGCATGGAGTCACCACTAAGGAATTTCACCTCAGTTGTGCAAGAATGCACTAAAGTATTTTGTCAAATGTTTTCTAATACTGATAACTTTGCAAGCCTTATAAATCAGACCTTCTTCTTCTTGAATCAACCAAACATAATGCAACAAGAAGTGTCTAAACTACTAGTAAATGAAAAAGAGTAGGCTGAGCTTGAAATTTTTGCCTAAAACTTGCAGATCTGAAAATAAGATGATATCTTGTAAATGCAAACAGCTCAAATACTCTAATATACAAAATGCTCAAACCCTTCAAATACTTCAAAACACCAAGAAATTCCAAGAATTCCCCGAAACAACGGCGCCACTCGGTGTTGGTACCCAAACTTAATCTCCTTCACAACTCAAGCAACATCATGGATTTACACAAGACACTCAGAGGTAGATAAATGATTTGTATGTCATTTGTAGCTAGGGAGACATCTATCTGACTTGTTAGCACTCAAGATTTTGAAGGAGTGGGTAGCACCTCAAAAGGATTTTGATCTAATCCTCACTATTCTAGGTTGTGCCTTTCAACCAAGGTAAGAGAACCTATATTGCAGCCTTTGTTTGATGAAGGAGGTGGAGATATCCTTATGCTTTGCACATTGTATGGAGATGGCCTTGGGAAAACATGATCAATTATCCATTATTCAAACTCAAAAGAGTTGTCACTACTAAATGATGGAAATGTTTTCAAAACAAGGCTAGAGGCTGCTAGAGACATGGTATTGTCTTGATTTGCTTTGTGCATGTTTGTAAATGGATTTTATTCTCTTGTTGACACACAATGCAATGCATGGGCAGTATAGGGTAGGGTAGGGTTAACTACTTTGAATGAAATTTTTTGGGAGATATTAGACAAGACCAAACAAAGTTTACCAAACTCTTTGAGGACCTTTGCAAGAAATTTGTAACACTTACACAACAAGAATGCTTCAAGAGGTTTAAAATACTCCTTCAACTAGGATATGTGCACAAATGGAGGCCCAGATCTACACTCTTCCACACAATATTTGACAACCTACTACAAAATCTTGAAGCAAATATATCAACAAAGTATCCAGAAATCCCTGTTTGATCATGACCTAAGGTACCCCCAAAGGTTTACAAATAATCTCAAGATTCAAGGACAGTAAAATGATTTTAAATCTATTTATCTTCTATCAGATGAAGGCTCTTTTGATATAAGATTGTAGATGCCATCAAACCATCAACAAGAAATGAGACCATGTATGATCAAAGAGATCCTAAACACAAGATTGCAACATGAGAAAGGAACACAAATTGAAATCATTCTGAAACACAAGCATATACAAATTTTGCCAAGAGATAACACCAAATAATCTAGAAAATGATCAAATATATCAAGCAGGGGAATGTCATGAGAACAATCTCAAGAGCTTATTGATGGCTTTACAACTTGAAACCAACTCAACATGATAAAATATGATGCAAAATAGAATTGAAAATGGCTCTCGGTGGTTTTCTCTAGAGAAATGGATTTCTTCAAGCTTTTCCTTCAAAATTCTACGTCCTTTTTCTCTCCCTCTTCTCAATTTCCAAAAATTCATTTATATCTATGCCACATTGGAGTCCTTCCCAAGAAAATAATATGCTTATGGGATCAAATTTGTTACAAAAACCCTTATGATTTCATGAAAATGACATAAAATTGAAAAAAACTCGCATATTGCCAGGGATGCACAAAAATTTAAAATATTACACAAATTTGGATCCTTATCCATCCCAGGGTCACGTTTTTGTCATTCAGGCATGCCAACATGCTTTAGCAATCATTTTTCACCTTTTACCTTTTCAATTTTTACCTCTACAACTTTTGATTTTCACTTTTCACATTTTTTACATCGGGCTAGGGTAAAAAATTCATCAAAACATCATAGATCATCAAATTAGGTCATGAAAATAGTGTCATTGCACTCAAAAGGCCGAGAGGATGCAAAATCATATAAAATTTGATGTGATTTGGTGAAAAATGATTTCCAAGTTTCTTGGAGCTCCCATGGCGGCCAAAAAGAAATGCACAAGATGTCCGTCGATTTTGATCAACATTAAATGTCCTCCTTCCCGTGGAAGATGAGATCCATGAATAAGTTCAAAGATACCTTTTTGACTCTAGATAAGGTAGGACATGTGTCAAAACATGATTGGATCGGGCTCCCATCTTTTAAAATGCATTTGCGACCTTTTTTAATTTTGGAAAATTTTGCAAAATTCCCCCCACTTCTCCCCCCGGGCCCCCACCACGTGTCCACGTGTGGGCCCCATTAAAAATGTGGGCCAATTCTATCAATTTTACTCCTTTTTTGAAAAAAGGAAATTTTCTCAAAATTCTCCACGGGCCCGAACACCCGCTCTCTTCCTCGCCACATGTGGCACTCTCCCATTCGCTGCGGGTCCAGGCCTCCAATTCTTCCTTTAAACCTCCCTACCAAAATTGCAAAATTTCAAAATTTTCCCCGTACCCACGCTTCCCCATTTTTCCATTTGAGACACGTGTTGCTTCGTGATTTGGAGCTAGCTTCAGGCCAAAATTTTAACTTTAAAGTTTTGAAGTTTAAAAACTTCAAATTCATCAAAACCTCTACCCTCCCATGTTGACTTCTCCTAGACACGTGTCCACCTACCATTGGATGAGGGCCTTCGGGTCAAAAATTTCCCTTAACACTTTGAGCCAAAAAACACAAAAATTTTCACCAACTCCTCTTGCCACCCGCATGTCCCCAAGCCACGTGTCCTCTTCTTATTCATTGTGGGCTTTCGGCAACAATTTAATTTTGAGAATTTTGCAAAATGAAAGCCAAATTCCTAAGGAACCATCACTACCTACCAATCCTTCACCAATCGAACGTGCCACGTAGACACCTCATTACAAAAGGTGGAGCCATGGGTCAAAATTTTCCCTTAGCCAAAAATTTCAAAAACAACAAGTTAGAAATATTTCCCGACCACCCCCGGCCAACAGGAGCCCGCCATGTTGCACTAATATTGTGATGATGAATTTGACGGTATAATACGCCCGTATGACCGTCAAAACGTCAAAAATAAAGAGGATGCCCTAGAAATCAAATTTTTTAACAAGGCAGATTTCTTGATCTTAAACCAATTATAACATGATTTAACATTGTTCTCGACCTAGGGATTGGGAAAATACTAATTGCACAAAACTCGGATGGGATTCGATCAAACTCCAGTTTTTTCACATGATTTGACAAAGGAGAATGACATAGCCCATAAAAATGAAGAAATTAGGTTGGGGTTTTGGGTTTTGGGTTTGGGTTTTGGGTTTTTAGGGCCTCGGGTTTAGGGCCTGGGGTTTTGGGTTTTGGGTTCGGGGGGTCTAGGCCTTAGGGCTTAGGGCCTAGGGTTTTAGGGTTTATTGTTTAGGCCAGGGTTTAGGGGCCTTTGGGGTTTGGAGTTTGGGGTTTAGGGTTCCGGGGTCTCGGGCTCCGGGGGCCTAGGGTTTTGGGGTTTGGAGTTTAGGCTAAGGGTTAAGGGCCTTGGGTTTTGGGTTTTTGGTTTAAGGGTTTTAGGGTTAAGGGTTAGGGTTTTAGGCCTTAATGGTTTAAGGGTTCAAGGTTTAGGGTTTAGGGTTTAGGGTTTAGGGTTTAGGGTCTCGGGTCCGGGGTTCGGTTCCAAGGGTTTGGTGTTCGGGGTTTAGGGTTTTGGGATTTTGGGTTTACGGTTTTGGGTTTTGGGTTTTGGCTTCCGGGTATAGGGTTCAGGGTTCATGGCTCGGGGTCGAGGTTAGGGTTTTAGGGTTTAGGGTTTTAGGGTTTTGGGTTTAGGGGTTTGGGGTATCGAGTTTCGGGTTTACAGGTTTCGGGTTTGGGGTTTTAGGGTTTTAGGGTTTAGGGTTTAGGGTTTAGGGTTTAGGGGTTTTGGGGTTTAGGGTTTGGGGTTTGGGGTTTGGGGCTCTGGGGTTTAGGGGTTTAGGGCCTGGGGTTGGGTTTTAGGGGTTAGGGGTTTAGTGTTAGGGGTTAGGGGTTAGGGGTTTAGGGTTAGGGGTTTAGGGTTAGGGTTTAGGCCTAGGTTAGGGCCTAGGGCCTTTAGGGGTTTGGGGTTTAGGGGGAGAGTTTAATGGCCTTAGGCCTTTTAGGGCCTTAGGGGGTTTAGGGTTTAGGGGTTAGGGTTAGGGGTTTGGGGTTAGGGCCTTGTGGCCTAGGGCCTGAGGCCTAGAGCCTGGGTTTCGGCCTTTGGGGTTTCGGGGCCTGGGTTTGGGTTTCGGGCTCTTTTCAGGCTTGGGGCCTATGGGCCTTAGGGTTTTGTAGGGCCCCTGGGGTTTGGGGCCTGGGGCCTTGGGCCTGGGGTTTGGGGCCTTGGGTTTTGGGCCTCGGGTTTGGGTTTCAGGTTTATGGCCCAGGACTAGGTGTTTAGGGGTTAGTGTTTATGATTTAGGTTTTAGGGCTTTAGGCCTAGGCCTAGGGTTTCATGGCAAGCCTTAGGCCTTAGGGCCTTTTAGAGTTTTAGGGGCCTTTGGGCCTAGGGTTAGGGGTTAGGGGTTTAGGGTCTAGGGTTTAGGGCCTAGGTGTTTGGGGTTTAGGGATTTAGGCCTTGGGGTTTAGGTTAGGGGGTTGGGGTTTAGTTTTAGGGGTTTGGGGGCTTAGGCCTTAGGGTAGGGCGGGGGTTTAGGGGCAGGGATTAGGGGTTAGGGTTTAGGCTTTAGGGGTTTAGGGCTTTGGGCCTTAGGGCCTTTGGGGTTTGGGTTAGGGGTTTGGGGTTTGGGGTCCTCACTTTCGGGGCCTTGGGTTTTAGGTTTTAGGCCTTTTGGCCTTAGGATTTTGTTTTGGTTTTGGGGGCCTTTGGGGTTTGGGGTTGGGGTTTAGGGCTTAGGTGTTGGGTTTAGGGATTTAGGTTTTGGGGTTTAGGGGTTAGGAGTCTGGGGTTTAGTCTAGGGGTTAGGGGTTTAGGGTTAGTGGTTAGGGGTTTAGGGTTAGTGGCTCTGTGTTTATGGTTTGGGCCTTAGGGTTTAGGGTTTGTTTTTGGGTTTAGGGGTTTAGGGGTTTGGGGATTTAGGGGTAGGGGTGGGGGTTTAGGGGTTTAGGGCTTTAGTGGCTTTATGGTTTAGGCTCTGGGGCTTTGGGGTTTGGGTTAGGGCCAGGGGGGTCTGGGGGCTCCACCTCTCGGCCTTGGGCCTTGGCTTTTAGGGTTTTGGTTTAGGCCTCAGGGCCTTTGGCCTTAGGATTTTGGTTTGGCTTGGGGGCCTCAGTTTGGGGTTTTGGTTTGGGGTTTTGGGGTTTTTGGTCCTGGGGGTTTGGGGTTTTAGGTTTGGGTCCGTGGGCCCGGGGCCCGGGTTTGGGGTTTGTGGCCTAGGGCTTTAGGGGTTTGGGTTTCGGGCTTTGAAGCCTCGGGGATAGGGGGGTTTAGGGCCTAGGGGGCCTAGGTGTTAGTGCCTATGGCCTAGGGTTTAGGGACTTAGGGCCAGGGGATTAGGCCTTAGGCCTAGGGCCTAGGGTTTAGGGTTTTAGGGCCTTAGGGCCTTTAGGGTTTAGGCCTTTAGGCCTTTTAGGGCCTTAGTGCCTAGAGCCTTAGGGGGCCTTAGGCCTTAGGGCCTAGGGCTTAGGGATTTAGGCCTTAATGTTTAGGGCCTGGGGCCTTAGGGTTTTGGGGTTTAGGGCCCAGGGTTTAGGCCTTTAGGGTTTAGGTTTTTAGGGGCTAGGCCTTTAGGGGCTTAGGCCTTTAGGATTTTAGAGTTCCTAGGGTTAGGGCCTTTAGGGACTTGGGGTTTAGTGTTTAGGGGCCTTAGGGTTTAGGGCTGGGGGCTCCTAGGCTTTAGGGCCTTAGGGCCTTAATGTTTTCCTTGGGTTTAGGGTTTTAGGGTTTTAGGGTTTAGGGTTATCGTGATAATTTTAAATAGGGCTCATTTGAGGGCTGAGAAGAGTATTCAGGGCAAAAGAGTGTGAATCAAGATGTGATGAGTAGATTTGTTTGTAGAAGAAGATTTCATTCCCAGGGGGCCTGGTTTAAGTGAAGCAAGGTGTTTCAAAAGAGCTAGGGCTTGGGGCCTAACTAGGGCATGCCGAATTGAGCTAGGGTTTTGGTTTACATGTTGTAGGGATAGAAGGTGAATGTTTTTAGAAGATTGTAGGTTATAGATGGCACCAAAGAAAGCACATACCACGTGATCCAGGGCTCTGAAGAAAGTGGAAGTAGAGGTTGAAATGACTCTAAGAGTAATTTCTTAGAAATGCAGGGCCTTAGGAGATTATGATTGTGGGTCGGGCCTAATGTGATTCACACATCAAGAAGAAAAATATCAGTGATTATAACCATTGTAGGCCTGGCAAAATAAGAAGGATCTGGGCATTATTAAACACAAAGACAAATAAGTGCACAACAGAAGGCCTATCTTTGGTGCCCTGATGACATATGGGAGAAGTTGTTAAAACAGGGCCTGGGTTTACCTAAGGTCTGTGGCCTGAGCTTTGTAGCTTTGTTAAAGTCCCCACACTTATAGATATGTAATGAATTTTGTAGCAGAGAGAGAGAGAGAGAGAGTATGTGTGTGTGAGGAACTAAAGGGCCTTGTGAGGTTATGGCTTTAGGCCTAATACATGCATAAGCTAAGGCTATTATCTATTGTAATGAGCTTTTGTGGCATTTATCATGTTTAATATAATGGAGTGTGTTGACTAAATTATAGTATTAATCTTAAGTATAATTGGTTCTTGGGCTGTTTTGATTTCATCATGGTTATCATTTAAGTCTCATTACTCTCTAGATATAGATATGAACATGCATTGGCCTGGGATGATATATTAATTATGGATATGGCTGCATTAATTCTTCATCATGCTAACATCCTCAGGCAACAACCCTAAAGAGGGCTTGATACCTTTTTGTTCTTCTGGGTGAATGCCTCAGGTCTAGGCTAAGTGATGTGCCAATACGCTTAGGATGTTATTGGTAAATTCTAGGCTGCACTCAGGGGGCTTTCCTTTATCTATGGTATTGGGCCTTAGATCCTTGATGTCTAGTTCTTTCCTAAATCTATGGTCTTGGGCTAGTTCTTTGATGGCTAGTTATTTCCTTTATTTATGGCTTGATCTACGACCTTGACTCATTCTTAGATTTTAATTCCTTACCTATATAAACAAATCCCATTCTCATTGCATTTCGGTAAGTTCCATAATAATATATGATATTATTGGGCTCATTTGTTTGTAAATGTTTTATTAAAGTTATTCTGCAAATTTCTTTTATCTTATTGATCATGTTGTTTGATTAGCATATGATTTCTTAGTGTGGTATGATCTGATTATTGTTCCTTTTAGGGCCTTATGGGTTTAGGGTTTAGGGTTGTAGGGTTTGGGGTTTGGGGTTTTAGGTTTTGTTGTTTAGTGTTTTGAGGTTCAAAATTTTGGGTTAGTTTTAGGGTTTAGGGAGTTAGTGTTTAGGGTTTCAGGGTTTAGGGTTTTAGGGCTTAGGGCTCTCAGGGTTAAGGGCCTTAATTTTTAGGCCTTTAGGGGCCTTCGGGGCCTTAGTGCCTTGGTTTTAGGTTTTAGGGTTTGGGGTTGGGCCTTCAGGCCTATGGGGCCTGGGGCTGGGGCCTTGGGGTTTCAGGGCCTTAGGGCCTTTAAGGCCTTAAGGCCTTGGGCCTTTAGGCCTGGGGGTTAGGGCCTTGGGGCCTAGGATTTAGGGCCTTTAGGGTTCAATGTTTAGGTTTAAGGCCTTTTAGGGCTTATGTTTTTAGGGTTCAGGGCCCAGGGCCTTAGTTTTTAGGCCTTAAGGGGGTTTTTATGGTTTTGGGGCTAGGGGCCTTAGGCCTTAGGCCTGGGGCTGGCCTTTATGGGCCTAGGGCCTTGGGGCCTGGGCTCAGGTTTTGGCCTTAGGCCTAGGGTCTGGGGCCTGGGCCTTTGGGCCTTAGGGCCTTTAGGGTTTAGGCCTCCGGTTATGGTTTAAGGGCCTTAGTGGCCTTGGGTGCCTAGGGGCCTTAGGGTTTAGGCTCTTGGGCCTTTGAGGGGCCTAGGGCCAGCGGCCTTGGGTTAGGATTTAGGGTTTATGGGGCTCTGGGTTTAGGGCCTAGGGCCTTATTGTTTTAGGGCCTAGGCTCCTCTGGGCCTAAGGCCTAGGGCTTTAGGGTCTAGGCCAGGGCCTTTAGGCCTGGGGTTTTAGGGCCCAGGGCCTAGGTTTAGCATTTGGCCTAGGCCTTTTGGGGCTTAGGGCCTATGGTTTGGGGGCCTGGGGTTTGGGGTTTAGGGATTAGGGCCTGAGGGCCCTGGGATTCAGGGTTTAGGGCCTTGGGGTCTTAGGGTCTTGGGTCTAGGGTCTAGGGGGCCTTGGGGTTTGGGGTCTCAGGGGGTCCTGGGGTCCTGGGCTATGGTCCTGGGGTCTGGGGTTTTTTTATGGTTTGGGGCTAGGGCTCTGGGGTTTTAGGGTTTAGGGCCTGGGGTTTAGGGTCTAGGGCCTAGGCCTGGGTATAGGGCTCTAAGGCTCTGGGGCTCTAGGGTTTAGGCTCTGGGGGCCCTAGGCCTATGGTCTAGTGTATAAGGTCTTGCCAGGGGTCTAGGGCCAGGGTCTGGGGTCTCAGGGTTTAGGGTTCTAGGGGCTTTTGGGGCCTAGGGTTCTAGGGTGCCTGGGGTTTAGGGCCTTTGGGGTTTGGGGTTTTGGGTTCTGGGGCCTGGGGTTTAGGGTTTAGGGGGCTTTAGGGTCCGGGGCCTAGGGTCTAGGGCTGGGGGCCTCTAGCCTCAGGGTGGCCTAGGGCCTAGGTTCTAAGGGCTCTAGGGTCTATGGTCTAGTGTATGGCGGTCCTAGGGTCTATGGCCTGGCCTAGGGCCCGGGCTCAGGGCCTAGGGCTCTAGGGTCTAGGGCCTAGGGCCTAGGGTTCAGGGCTCTAGGGCCTTGGGGGCCTCCTTAGGGTCTAGGGTTTTGGGGTTTAGGGTTTTGGGGGTTTGGGGTTTTGGGGCCTGGGGTTTAGGGTTTAGGGGCCTCAGGGGGCTTGTAGGGCCTGGGGCCTAGGGGTTTAGGCCTTAGGGCCTTGGCCTTAGGTTGGGGGCTTTAGGCCTAGGCCTTTTAGGGCCTGGGGCCAGGCCCTAGGCCTTTTCAGGGCCTTAGCCTGTTTGCCTTTTGCCTTTGAGGGTTTAGGGCCTTAGGCTTGGGGCCTAGGCCTTTGGTTTTGGGGTTTAGGGCTTTCATGTTTGGGTCTAGGGGCCTGGGGTTTGGGTTTCAGGGCCTGGGGTTTCAGGGTTTTTAGGGTTCTGGGTCCGGGGTTTGGGGTTTGGGCCCTGGGCCTCTGGGTTAGGGCTCAGGGCCTGGGGGCCTTAGGGGCCTAGGGCCTGGGGGTCTTTGGGGGGCCTGGGGGCCTAGGGCTTTAGGGCTCAGGGCCTGGGGCCTTGGGGCCTGGCCTTGGGCCTTAGGGTTTGGGGCCTGGGGTCTAGGCCTTGGGGTTTTGGGGCCTGGGGGCCTTTGGGGGCCTGGGCCTTTGGGCCTGGGCTTAGGCCTTAGGGGCCTGTGGGGGCCTTAGGGCCTTTCCAGGGCCTAGGCCTAGGGGTTAGGGCCTTGGGTTTGGGGCCAGGCCTTGGGGCCTTTAGGGTTTTAAGGTTACCTGGGGCCTTGGGGATTTGGGGGCTTAGGGGCCTTTGGGGCCTTATGGCCTAGGGGGCCTAGGGTGGCCTAGGGCTCAGGGGCCTAGGGCCTAGGGTTTGGGCCTTGGGGCTTAGGGCCTTAGGGCCTAGGGCCTGGGCCTGCCTGGGGTTTTGGCCTAGGGCCTTAGGGCCTCAGGGGGTTTAGGGCCTGGGAGGCTTTCAGGCCTTTAGGGTTTAGCTTAGGGGGCCTGGGGCCTAGGGCCTGGGGTCTCGGGGTTCACGGGCCTTTAGGGCTTAGGGCCTTCTAGGGGCCTTGGGCTCTGGGGTTTTGGGTTTTGGGCCTTTGGGCCTAAGGGTTTCAGGCCTTTAGGGCCTTTAGGGTTTAAGGGCCTTAGGGGGGGCCTTAGGCCTAGGGCCTAGGGCCTAGGGCCAGGGGCCTAGGGCCTAGGCCTGGGGCCTAGGGCCTTGGTTTTTAGGCCTTAGGGGGTTTAGGGCTCAGGCCTTCTGGGCCTAGGGTCTAGGGCTTTAGGCCTAGGGCTCAGGGCCTAGGGGCCTTAGGGCCTAGGGCCTGGGGCCTAGGGCCTCAGGGCCTCTAGGCCTAGGGCCTTAGGCCTAGGCCTCAGGGCCTAGGGCCTGGGCCTAGGGCCTGGCCTAGGGCCCAGGGCCTAGGGGTTTGGGGCTCAGGCCTGGCTCTTAGGGCCTTAGGGCCTGGGGCCTTGGCCTTGTGGCCTGGGGGCCTTGGGGCCTGGGGGCCTTGGGCCTTGGGGGCCTTGGCCTAGGGCCTCAGGGCCTGGCCTATGGCCTGGGGCCTGGGGCCTCAGGGGGCCTAGGGGCCTGGGGTTTTGGGGCTTGGGGCCTGGGGTTTGGGGGCCTAGGCCTGGGGGGCCTTAGGGCTTAGGCCTGGGGCCCTGGGGGCCTTAGGGCTCAGGGCCTGGGGCCTAGGCCTGGGGCCTAGGGGTTAGGGCCTAGGCCTTGGGGGCCTAGGGCCAGGCTTAGGGGGCCTTAGGGCCTAGGGCTTAGGGGCCTAGGGGTTTACGGGTAGGCCTTTAGGATTTTAGGCCTAAGGGCTCATGGGCCTTGGGCCTAGGGGGTCCTATCAGGGGCTTGGGGGTTTGGGCCTTGGGCCTTGGGGCCTTGGGTCTGGGGCCTGGGGTCCTGGGGCTGGGGCCTTGGGCCTTGGGCCTTTCTGTGGCCTGGGCCTTGGGGGTTTAGGGCCTAGGGCCTTTTTTTGGGTTATGGCCTTAGGGTTTTGGGGCCTGGGGCCTGGGGTTCAGGGCCTTTAGGGCTTCCAGGGCCTTTGGGTTTTGGGGCTTGGGGCTCAGGGGTCTGGGGCCTGGGGGCCTCAGGCCTGGGGTCTGGGCCTGGGGTCTGGGGCTTAGGCTTAGGCCTTAGGGGGCCTAGGGCTCAGGGCCTAGGGGTTAGGGCCTATGGCCTAGGGCCTTAGGGCCTTGGGGCCTGGGCCTTTGGCCTTGGGGCTGGGGGGCCTAGGGCCAGGCCTAGGGCCTTAGGGCTCAGGGCCCTAGGCCTTTTAGGGCTTGGCCTGGCCTAGGGCCTAGGGGGGTCTAGGGCCTTAGGCCTTCAGGGCCTGGGTTAGGGCCTCTTGGCCTAGGGTTTAGGGCCTCTGGGGCCTTTGGGCCTAGGGTCAGGGCCTTGGGCTTTAGGGGCTTGGTCAGGCCTTTAGGGCCTTCAGGCCTTAGGGCCTAGGGCTTAGGCCTTTCAGGCCTGGGGTTCATCATGGGGCCTTGGGTTTAGGGCTCCCAGCCTCAGGGCCTTGGCCTAGGGCCTAGGGTTTTAGGGCTTTTAGGGCCTTAGGGCCTTGTGGCTTTGGGGCCAGGGCTCAGGGCCTTAGGGGTCTTAGGGCCTTAGGGCCTAGGGCTTAGGCCCTAGGGCCTTTAGGGGTTTAGGGCCTTAGGGCCTAGGGGCCTAGGGCCTCAGGGCCTAGGGCCTAGGGGCCTATGGGCCTTAGGGTTTGGCTTAGGCCTTTAAGGTTTAGGGGCCTTAGGCCTTAGGGCCTAGGGCCCAGGCCTCTCAGGGTTTAGGGGGCCTAGGGTTTAGGGTTTAGGGTTATCATGATAATTTTAGGGCCAAGGTGGGCTAGGCTTGGAAGGGCTCCTAGGCAAGGGCCTGGAGTGTGCCTCAAGATGTGACGAGGATTTTGGGTAGGGGCCTGGCCTTTCCGGGCCTTGGCCTTAGGGCCTGGGTTTGGCCTTGTGGCCTGGTGTTTCAAAAGAGCTAGGGGGGCCATAATTTCCTAGGGGCCTGTTGGCCTTGAGGGCCTAGGGTTTAGGGCTTTACATGTTGCTAGGAGATAGGCCTAAGGTGAGGGCCTTTTAGGGGCCTTGGCCTTGAGGCCTTAAGGGCCTTAGGCCTACCATGGGCCTCAGGGCTTGGGAAGCCTGTGGAAGGAGAGGGGGCCTTAGGGGACTCCAGGGCCAGGCTTTCTTAGGGCCCAGGCCTAAGACTATGATTGTGGGGCCTAGGAAATGTGATTCCCACATCAAGAAGAAAAATATCGGGCCTAGGCCATCATACACCTTAAAATAAGGCCTGGCCAGGCATTAGGCACAAAGACCTAGGCACACCTACCTAGGGCCATGCCTAGGGCCTGTAAGACATGGCTTCGGGCCTATGGGCCTTATGCAGGGAGAAGTTGCTAAAACATATTGGGTTTACTAGTTGGGGGCTCCCATACTTTGTTAAATATGAACCTCAGTACTTGTGGTTAATGATCAGGGCCTGGGCCTAGGGGTCACAAATGGCCTAGGGCTTGATCTCAGTGGCTCTAGGCCTAAAGGTACAAGGGCCTGGGCCTAGGCCTGGGGTTAGGCCTAGGGCCACAACCTCGGGATAAGGGGGAGTTTGGCCTGGGGTTTAGGGTTTGGGGCCTAGGCCTTGTGGGTTTTAGGTTTAAGGGGCCTAGGGCTTAGGGCCTTTAGGGTTTTAGGGCCTTTGAGGCCTTAGGGCCTAGGTTTTGGGGCCTAGGGTTTAGGGTTTATGGCTTTGTGGCCTTTGGGTGCCTAGGGCCTAGGGCCTTTATGGGCCTGGGCCTAGGCCTTTAGGGCTTTAGGGCCTAAGGCCTAGGGCCTGGGGGCCTAGGGCCTTTGGCCTAGGGCCTAGGGCCTAGGCAGGCCTTAGGGCCTGGGCCTAGGGCCTTAGGCTTAGGGGCCTTTAGGGCCTTATGGCCTTAGGGGCCTATATGGGCCTTTAGGGTTTCAGTGGCCTAGGGTCTAGGGCCTTTTAGGCCTAGGGTTTAGGGTTTAGGGGCTTAAGGCTTTGGTGCCTTGGGCCTGGGCCTGGGGTTTGGCCTTTAGGGATTAGGGCCTTGGGGCTGGGGGTTGGGGTTTGGGATTGGGGGTCCCAGGGCCCGGGGTCTAGGGTCCCTGGATCTCAGGGCTAAGGGGCCTAGGGTCCAGGGGCTTTAGGGCTTTGGGGCCTAGGGTTTGAGGGCCTTTAGGGCCTAGGGTTTAGCCTGGGTCTAGGGTCTAGGGCCCAGGGTCTGGGGTCTGGGGGTCTATGGGCCTAGGGTCTAGGTCCTTGAGGGTCTAGGGTCCATGGGGCCTCAGGGCCTAGGGTCTAGGGTTTGGGGTTTAGGGCCTATGGTCTAGGGTTTGGGGCCTTGGCTTTTGGGCTCAGGGCCTGGGGCCTGGGTTTCAAGCCTTAGGTGCTCAAGGGGTTTTGGGGGCCTAGGGCCTAGGGCCTAGGGTTTAGGCTTTGGGGCTTTTGTGGCCTGGGGCCTCTGGGGCCTTTGGGCCTGGGCCTGGGGGCCTTGGGCCTGGAGGCCCTGGGCCTTGGGCCTTGGGCCTAGGGCCTAGGGGTCCCTGGGGTCTTGGGGCCTGGGGATTTTAGGGCCTAGGGGTCTGGGGTTTTGGGGCTCTGGGGTCCTTAGGTTTTGGGGCTTTGGGATTTTAGTGCCTGGGGGCCTTGGGCTTTTGGGTTTGGGGGGCCTTGGGGGCTCCCTCAGGGTTTATGGCTTTTAGGGCCTTTTGGGGTTTTTGGCATAATGATTTTGGGGTTTAGGGCCTAGGGTTTAGGGCCTAAGGCCTATGGGCCTAAAGGGCCTTAGGCTTAGGGGGCTCAGGGGCCTTAGGCCTTGGGCTTGGGGCTCTGGGGCTCTAGGGCTTGGGGTTTTGGGGGTCTGGGGATCTGGGGCCTTAAGGGGCCTAGGGCTTAGGGTTTTGGGGCCTTTGGGGTCTGGGTCTTGGGGGGCCTTAGGGGTCCTAGGGCTCCGGGGGGTTTGGGGTCTGGGGCCTTGGGCTTTGCCTAGGGCCTTAGGGCTTTAGGGGCCTAGGGCTTTTGGGTTTTTGGGGGCTTGGGCCTTTTAGGGCCTCAGGGCCTAGGGCCTTCAGGCCTGGGCCTGGGGCCTTGGGGGCCTTGGGCCTAGGCCTTTAGGGCCTTTAGGGTTTGGGCCTAAAGGCCTTGGGGCCTAGGGTCCATGGCCTAGGGCTTAGGATTTATAGTTTAGGGCCTTAGGGCCTAGGGGCTCTGTGGCTTTTGGGCTTGGGCCTTTAAGGGCCTAAGGGTTTTGGGTTAGGGGTTTAGGCCTTAGGGCCTAGGGTTTTGGGTTCAAGGTTCGTGGCCTCTGGGGGCCTGCCAGGGCCTTAGGCCTTTTAGGCCTTTAGGGTTCAGGGCCCAGGGCCTAGGGCTTAGGTGGCCTAGGGCCTTGGCTTCAGGGGTTTAGGCCTTAGGGCCTTAGGGGTTGGGGGCTCAGGCCTGGGCTTTAGGCTCAGGGGTTAGGGTGTTAGGGTTAGGGCCTTAGGCCTTAGGGCCTAGGGGCCTAGGGCCTTAGGGGTTTAGGCATTTAGGGCCTAGGGGGTGTAGGGCTTGGGTGTAGGGCCTAGGGCAGGTTTTAGGGATTTAGGGTTTGGGCCTTTTAGGGTTTAGGGGTTTAGGGCCTGGGCCCAGGGGTTTAGGCCTTGGAGCTTAGGGTCTGGGGCCTTTGGCCTGGGGTTTGGGGCCTTGGGGCCTAGGGTTTTGGCCAGGGTTTTGGCCTTTAGGGCCTTTTGGCCTTAGGGCCTGGGCTTGGGGCTTTGGGGCCGGGGGCTTGGGGGTTTTTGGGTTTGGGGTCTTTGGGGCCTAGGCCTTGGGTTTGGGGTTTGGGGCCTAGGCCAGGGCCTAGGGCCTATATTTAGGGCCTGGGCCTAGGGCCTAGGGGCCTAGGGTTAGGCCTTGGGGGGGGCCTTAGGGCCTAGGGGTTTAGGGTTTAGGCCTTAGGGCCTAGGCCTTAGGGTTTAGGCCTAGGCCTAGGGTCAGGGCCTTGAGGGGTTTAGGGTTTAGGGCCTAGGGGCTTTAGGGCCTAGGGGTTTCAGTGTTTAGGGTTTTATCATTTTACGGTTTTAGGCTTTTAGGATTTAGGGTTTAGGGTTTAGGGCCAGGGGTTTAGGGTTTTAGGGCCTTTGGGCCTTTAGGGTTTTAGGGACTTAGGCCTAAGGCTTCAGGGTTTAGTGTTTTAGGGTTTATGGTTTAGGCTTAGGGCCTTAGGGCCTGGGCCTTAGGGTTTAGGGTTTATGGTTTTAGGGTTTGGGGTTTAGGGCTTTAGGGTTTAGGGTTTAAGGCCTTTAGGGTTTAGGGGTTTACGGTTTAGGGTTTAGGGTTATCATGATAATTTTAAATAGCCAAGTGTGACTTAGCTACGAGAAGAGTATTCGAGTGCACGACGAGTGTGAATCAAGATGTGACGGTAGATTTGTGCAAGAAGCTTGCATCCCTTGTTGTGAAGGGTTTGAGGGAAGCAAGGTGTTTGAAGAGCTAGGGCACATAATTTCAACTAGGGCATACTTGAATTGAGCTAGGGTTTGGGTTTGCATATTGCAAGAGATAGAAGGTGAGTGTTTTGAAGATTGTAGGTTATAGATGGCACCAAAGAAAGCACATACCACATGAGCCAAGGGAAAAAATAAAGTGGGAGTAGAGGTTGAAATGAATCCTAAGAGTAATTTCTTAGAAGTACAAGATTGTTGGTTTGAAAATTTGACCATGGGTAGATCTATGGATAAACGAGCCAACAAAGCAGGGCATAGCCCTCTTTAAGTCAAAGAAAGCGAAAACCGGTTTATTGCTATTCTACTAGCAGGAATCTATGCAAGTCTCACAATATTCTGCCTTTGGGGGTTTGGGATCTCATCCCAGTAGGGGTGTTTCCAACAAAAGAAAGGAATGAAAGAGAGGATGAAGAAAGATCAGTCCGAAGGAGAAAAGAAATGAATTCCAAGGCGAAAGGTCGGAGGGTTTATGTTTTGGGATTGGTAGTAAACAGAGCCAAACCTACTTGCATAAACAAATAAAGCAATACTGATGAATAAATGACAAAAAAGTAGAGATAGATCCAACAGAATAAACACATAGATCTGACATAAGAAAGATCGAAGCCCATAACACACATATTCAGAGACAAAGTCTTAATATTTGTATTAATGTTTTCTTCTCATATAAAAAAGTACAAAGCCTTTTCTTCTCACTTCTATTTTTCATCTAAAAGATATCCACCCCGAATACAACAAGTATTCGAGTATTTATAGAAGAAGGAGAAGAAGGAAGGAAAAAGGAACCAACCACCTAATTACAAAATATCTTACAAAACATCTCAAAGTCATGTTGACTTTTGACAACTTGATGGATGACATCATCCCATGGTGCAACATGGATGATGCCATCATTTGTGTCAACATACTTTAGATATTTACAAAAAGAAAGTTGGGAAGAAAGAAACTATTCGTCGTCATCCCGCGGCTGGAAGGGGGTATCCTACTTTTGCTGCTGGGAGATGAGATGTGGAACTGGGCACGGTACTCCATGAACTTGCTGATCATGGGTTGAAGTTGATCCCGGAAGGATCCTTGTGTCGATCGCTGATAGCTTCGCAAGTCTCCCGCTCGTCTATGAGCTTTTCTGGGAGTTTGGAATAATCATTTTCCACCTCTATCAGGTACCCAATGAAGTCACGACATGCCAACAGGTTGTTGATGGATTCGGCGTCGAACGTGACCTCTCGGTCCCACCCACGTGAAATGATTTCCTTGAAGATCCGAATAGTTTCTTCAACCTTTCTTAAGGTGAAAGAAGAAGTGAGCAAGCCTGGAGACATTCTTAGGACAATCTGTTCCATTTGATGCATTGCATCCAGGGCTTCCTCTTTTACTTTGTCGATCTTCTCCAGGACGAACTCCAGCTGATCAACCCAATAATCTAGAGTAGAAAGGATTTTATTGAGGGCTCTG
This sequence comes from Taxus wallichiana var. yunnanensis, assembly GCA_018340775.1. Taxonomy (NCBI): domain Eukaryota; kingdom Viridiplantae; phylum Streptophyta; class Pinopsida; order Cupressales; family Taxaceae; genus Taxus; species Taxus wallichiana. Next base: position 500,288,051 of record CM031241.1, read on the forward strand.
GGGTGTCCAAAGACGCTGAACTTGACCAGATCTTTGACTGAACAGTTGAGCATTTTTGAAAGGTCTCGTGTTGCATCCTGGCATGATCCAGCTCTTCGAGATGGGTCCTGCTATCGCCTGGAGTTCTCTGTTCATCCGATTGATATTCTGATATAACCCGGTGAACTTAGCGATTACTCCTCACTTTCCTTGAGGATTTGGCTCCTCCAGGTAGAAACTGCCATGCCCTGCTTGCTGATTTTAGCATACTCATTAATCTTATCCTGGCTCAGAGGCTCAGGAGTTTTGGCGGTAGTTGTAGGAGGCGCACTGCCCATTTTCTGCAAGGCATGGAGAAGATATTTATTTTGCTCCTTTAGCAGCCTTTTCTCTTCCTTTGCTTCCTGGAGATTTTTGCAAAGGGCGTCAACTGCAGATAGGGCCTCTCCTTGCAGGCTTTCTGAAGATGTCCCCATTGTGACTTGAGTCACTGTGTAACTGGCAGAGACAGATCCTTTTTATCCTTCAAAGGATTGGGGTATGCAATCTCCATTACTCTCTCCCCTGATGCACTCTGAGAGAAGCGGGTTATGGGCTTTTGCTTCTTGGCCCCTTTTGATGGGATTACGAGAGAAGTCCATTGGTGCGATGGGAACTTTCCTCTTCTGTTGACTCAGGTGCTAGGAGATCTAGGCTGGACTTATGGGAGAAGGACCAGAAATAGAAAAGGGAGCAGCTGCAGTAGTAGAAGGGAAAAACGTGGAGACACTTGGAGGCGGCATTGAGAGGGAAGCCAAGAAAGTGCTCACGGGAGGAAGGGATACTGCAGGGGAGGTAGACATAGGAATGGAAGGGAGCTGAGAGATGAGGGAAGAAATGGAGGGGGACAGCTCCGTGAGAGAAGAGAAGATGGATGAAGAAGAAGGGGAACAGAAGATGGGGGAGAGGACACGACCAAAGGAATGGTCGCTTGGGTCACTCGAGGAGGGGAAGGAGGAGAAGGAGAAGGGATAGAAGGGACCTCAATAGTTATAGTCATGGCAACATCCTGAGTGGATGTGCCTATCGAACATCTTCCGCTGCTTCTTCTTCTAAGCTTTCTGGGATTACAACCCATTCTTGTGAAGCGGAAGGAGGACTTTCAGGAGCTTCCTCTTGGGTGGAGCTTGACTCACCCTCTTTACCTTTCCCCTTGCCCTTTGGCAGCTGTTTTGCCCGAGGAGGTGCGTTGCCCAATGGAGATGTGGTGAAATCAACTCCGAGGTAGATGAGACCGTTCATTCTGCACCAATGCTCTGTTCTTCGCAGAGTTTCCTTGACCCTTTCCTCTATCATTTGGGGTGCTTTAGTCCTGTCAATCACAGCAAATGGCCAGTCATCTCCACCTGTATCCAAATATACCTGATCAATTTCTTGATCAGCAGTTTGATAACCTTTTGGGACACTGCTACGCCATACTGGATGATTTCGGCCAAGGCCAAGCGGGAGTGGTCCTTCCTTCTGAGTTCGACCTCATGGTACAGGTCGATATAGATATCCTCGATCTGTGGAATATGAATCGGATCGAGTTTTGCCCTAGGGAGGCAATTCCTTGGGTCGAAGGTGGGCCTGGCCGGGAAGTTGTGCTTTAGATTCAGCAATTCCAACTCTGCAAGCATCTCCCGGGCTTTGTGATGTGAAACACAAGTATACCTACCCACTGTAAGGGGGAAAGGAGTTCCACCCTTCTTCCTCTTTAAGCACTTCTCGTGGTAGGTAATGAGCTGTCTTGATAGCTCCAACAGGATTAGCTTGGGACCGGCATACCTTGGCAATTTGGTTGGTTTTCCCAAGAAGTTGGCTGCCCTTAGGTAGGTGAAGGTAGGGAATTACGTGAACAAGGCTCCCCACTTTTCTGTCACTGTCACAATGCTCTTGGTCGTATGACCGTGAGTCATGTTTGGCCTCAAAAGGTAGATGACGTCATAGAAGAAGGCGTCGTTGATCTTTGTAAATTGTGGAATACTGTTTTCCAGCTTCAGCTCTGGATAGTATTCGTATATTTTAACCTGGGGCCAAACCCCGCACCGCATTAAAGCTGGATAGTCTCTTTCTGAGGCCGCGGCATAAACTACGTAGGAGTTCATATAGAACCTCCCCGTTGTGGTAAGTTGTTGGAGCTGCTCAGATATGGTGCTACTTATGATCTCCGCCCACTCAAAGCGTTGATCTGGCACATTTTTGTTCATCGTTTCTAAGTATCTCAGCATCCACTTGTGAAAGTAGTGGGCATCAGGAAGCCCAAATGCTCGCTCAGAACGTGATCATCACCGAGTTCCTCCAAAAGTCACTGCGATGAATGACTTGTGGCCATCGGGTCACCACTTTCTTGTTCTTCAGGTATACTTCATTCATCAACTGCATACACTGATCCTCATTGTCATCCCAAGCCTTGATGCAATCTTCCTGGCTTACGGCCACAAAGTGCCAGTGGTGAGGAATGCCGAGCATTATTTCAAAGTGTCGAGGTAGTGAGGTTGATCACGACCTCTCCCTTCTCATTTACGACACACCTGGTGTCTTTATTGTAGCAGCGGGCCACCACCATCATAAATTCATTGTTCACGGCACTAACTGGGATCCCTCCAGCAAAATGCAACCCACTGCCCATCAATTTGTCCATCCATGGGCTTCTTGTGACCTTCTAGGTTCTGGCCCAGAAATCCTCCATATCAATGTGTCTCGAGCTCAGAATCCCTTATATCTAGGTCGCATTCTGCTTGGGACTCGGGCATCCTGACCCTCTGATATTTGTACTTCATTTCTTCTTCTGTGAGCTTGGCTTTGCCCTTAGATTTGGTAGGTTTCTTGCTTGATGTTGACATATGTAACTCTGAACTCAGTTGCTGATCTGCAAGAAGAAGAAGTGAAACCCAACGCAAGAAAGTCATATTAGTTGTTTGATCTTCCATTAAAGTGTTGACAGAAGAAAGAGTTAGTGATTTTAAGGCCTCAGGGCGCAGGGCGCATGAATACTGCAGGTTACAGGGTTAAATAATATGGCGCACAGAAAAGGGCTACTGCAAGGGATAAATCAGCGCCAAAGGGCGCATGGCGCATGGATATTGCAGGTTACATTTTTTGTTGTTGTAAGTAGAAGTGCGCCTGCACCATATGTATGCATTTTATAAAGGACGATGATATTTTTCATGTTACACGGGTACAGGATGCGCCAAAGGGTGCAGTGTTTAATGCATGTAACATCATTTTTTCATGCGCCACATGGAAACTTGGCGTGGCACATAGAAGGTCTACATAACATGATGTTGTTGTAATAATGGATGTGCCTCGTGCATGTACAGCTTTTTACTTCAAGCAAATAAAGTTGGTGTTGCATGGATGCAGGTGCACCAATGGCGCAAGTTTTAACAATGTAACACATGAGATTGGTGCGCCAAGTAGGGCGCAGGGAAAGCGGGTGCAACAAGCAAGGGAAGTGCGCCTTGAGGGTGCAACTGTTCTTTATGCAACAGGCATGGTGGATACGCTATTGCATGATCAGATATCATGTTGTAGGGGTGGTGGATGCACCAAAAGAGGAAACAATACAGTCTTATTTTCAAGCTTTGATTCTTTCTCCGAGGGGTTACATGCATTTAAGCTTCTTTTGTAGGATATCTTTGGGTGATGAAGAAGCTAAAATAAAGAGTTTCAAGCAATCCTTTCAAGACAGAGTCCCCTTTACCAGCAGATCTGGAAAGAGGGGGAAATGCATGGGGAAGGATAGAAAAAACAGCAAGGGGGATTCATGGTTTCACAACTCTATTTAATCTAATCCCCACAAACAAGCAACCAAAAACCAAAATACAAATCACAAGAGCAATAGGGACCTCTTACCAGGAATATATAATGTGAGAGGTGTGAAACTGGGTCCACGACGTGATTTGATAACGACAACTGACAGGTACAGAGGGAAGAGAATAATCACATGATTTTTGTCTGATGAAAATGACAGGGCAGATGTGCCTATATATAGGCAAGGTGGTAATAAATGTGCCAACCACTTTTTCAAGTGGCGCGCCAAAACACATTGTCCGACAATGGAAAGGATGCACCCTTTGGCGCACCAAAACACCTGCCAACACGAAGTTATGTGTGCCTTTGGTGCACCAAAAGCGTTGTCAACACGGAAATACATGTGCCCTTTGGCACACCAAAACGCAGGTGCAACAAAAGTATTGTTGACATGAAGGCGCATGCGCCTTGGCGCATGCAAGAAAGGTGCAACATAGTGAGGCGCACCAAAAGGTGTGTCGACACGTCAAACCATGCACCAAAGGATTTAAAGGGGGCGCATGAACACTTTATGTTGCATAGACATTAGGTGCGCCCGACCAAAAAAACCAAAAATGGCTAAGTTCGGAAAACCAGATTTCTGGGAAGGGATTTTGCAACGTTTCGAACGCAAGGAGTCCCTGACGAGGGACCGGAACAAAATTTTGGTAGGGTTATCTGTAAAATTTCCCTTGCCAATTTTACAGGATAAAAAGTATCTAGAGACCGTGATTGTGGGTCAGGAATGTGATTCCCACATCAAGAAGAGAAATATCGCTGATTATAACCATCGTACACCTAAAAATAAGGATTTGGATGCGTTATTAAACACAAAGACAAATAAGCACACAATAGAAGAAATGTCACAGGCCTATGACGATGCATGGGAGAAGTTGTTAAAATAGATTGAGTTTACCAGTTGTATGAGCTCCTTATTTCAATAAATATGAACCTTTGTACCAAAGTGGTTAATGATCATGGTACATGAAGATTTATTCTACTTTGTAGGACGAATGGTAAGGATCACAAACCGTGTTGATCTCAACAATAACAAGGTTGAAATGTAAAAGAGTGGATATAGATGGTGATTTAACCGATAAGGCCAAAATCTTGGAGGAAAGGAAGGAGTTAGGGTATACCAAGGGTTCGCGTTGCATGGACATTGATAAACCGAAGAAGTACCCAATCATACAAGCAGCCACACACTTATTGAAAAAGTTGAATGACCAAGAAATATGGTCACAAGTAAACACAATGTGGCTACACATCAGTATGGAATATGTCACAGCAAGGGCGGTGACTTACAAAATCTCCATTTACATCACAAAAACTATCATTGAAGAGGTGTGCAAAGGAGAGAAACTTAGTTTCAGTGGTTGTTCTATTGTCTCTCCGTGTTTATGGATATAGGGGTGCTGATGGGCCAAAGGAGAAAATATGGGAGTACCATATGGAGAAGAAGTAACTTGCATAAAGATTTGGAAATTACTTGTGTGAAGGATCAATGAGTGGACCATTCAATTAGAGGGTGGAGAAGTGGTATGATAGGCTTTGTGTGGATTTTGAAGAGGAATGGTGCATACCAAAGGAGTTACCTTCTCGGTATTAGGGAAGGCAATGTAGTTCACGGTATACCAGCACTTTTACATCACGCGGTTTGCCATGAGAGATGGACTTGGAGCCCATGGTGTAAATTACCATATGCCTTCACAAAGGTATTTTTAGGCATCATTTCATCAGTTTTCATATGTGTGCTCGCCTAAGCTTGAATGCAGATATAGGTACATCATGACGACCATACACTCGAGAAAACCTATGTATATCTAGGGTGGGATGCCTATATTGAGAGGATAATATCGAGGTTATAAGCATGAAGCCCGTAAGCTTGGCGATTGGGGACACCAGAGCAAAGTGCTTGTGTACCTTCAACTCATGCCCAAGCTAGAGAACAATAAGTATGTGGAGAATTAGTTTTCTCTCCTGTGGCCGCCAAAAGGTAAGCATACAATGTAAAATGTTCCAACACCTAAGCCCGTAGAGACAATAGAAGTAGATGTCCAAGAAGAGGAGCATGAAGATAGTGGTGGATTAGAGCATAGAGGGAGGAGACAACCTATAGATAGGGTAGAATTTGAGTGCATAACTACTCCACCCTAGGTATAAGAGGAAGGTGAGGAGGACTTGGATGCCGTCCCAAGGGGGAGCGTCGTCTCAAAAGAGTATTTAGAAGAACTAGACCCCAAGGTGCTACTCCATATTCAAAGGCATAGATCACCATGACTCTCTCCACTAAAGGAGGCACTGTGAAAATAAGGAGAAAATTAAAATCTAGATGAGGAGGTGGAAGATTCCGAGGAGAGCGCACCCGAATCTACCACACCAATAGAGAAAGTGGAAGGGCCACGAGAGGAAGAAGTGAAAGATGAAGAGGTGAAGACTGGAGAAGAAGGGGTAAAGGAAGGTGAAACATGAGCAAATAGTGCTCAAGAAATTAAAGATCTAACTCCTAATCTTGATGCTCTAGTTCCTAAGGGGCCAAGAACTAGAAGAATAAGTGGGGAATATACTGCACCAATCTTGGGCTATGTGGAGGACACAAGTAAAATTTTTCGTGCCCTGCTTTCCAAAGCACGGTGACCCCTACAGAATTATATGGATGGGAGTTGATGGAAAAGATATGGCCACAATGCGCACAAGGAAGCAACTGTCTTGGTCAATGCACACACACATGGACGAACCGGATTTCGATGTATGCAAAGAGTCATGTGTATTAAGAAGATTGAAGAAGATTCCTCAAAGCTTGCATACACATAACAAGAATCTTACCGTTATATCGATGAACAAGTAAGTAATTCCTTGGTGAAGGTATCAACAGAGGTGGCACGTGAGAAATATGGATAAAGCTACAACGATTAGGGCAATGTGAGAATAGATCAAGGCCAAAGATGCATAAATAGTGTGCCTACAACAAGAGAAGGACTTAGAACATAAGAAGAACAATGCTTTCATAATCATGGCGGAGAAAATATGAGACCATGTCCCAAAGCATGACCACAATTCAGATTCCAAGGTACCCAAACAATTTCCTTTGGCAATGCTTTATATACGTACCTTGGTGGACTTGGTGCTTCGAGGATGGACCCGTGCACATGTCGACACTAAAGAATCTTGAGAATGAGGTAGGGTAGGAAAAATCTTCTCGTAATGAGGAAGATTTCATCTTATGAGGCCTTGCTCCAAACCTTACAAGAAGAGCTAGAGAAATTAGACCAAGCATTGAATATGTGTACAGCTCCGAGGTGCTCATCAAGATAAGAACTATGATAGAGGATAGTGAAGTCTTAAAAGTGATGAAGGATGAAACATTTGGTCACGTGGAATGGTTAGCGTTGGTAAAGCATAAGTACGAGGTCCTTGCAATAGCGCAAGAACTCCATAAGGAAAGGATAGATGAGCTGGGAATGTTATAGTAGAAGAAAATGGATCTGTTGAAGGGAGGATGTTTGTAATGTCCAACATTGTTCTAGTTTTACAAAATGAGAAAGAAGAAATTGTATAAGATTAGTGTTAGAGTAGGTATTTACCTTAGCTCATGTTCACATAGGTACTTTATTTACCTTTATTATATTTATCCTCACCCACTTATGTGTGTGGATATTTCTTTTATCTTATTTAGATATTAGGAGATATTATCTAGTCATAGTATAGTTATTTCCTTAATCCATGGTATTGAATAGTTCTTTCCTTGATCTATGGTATTGAATAGATCCTTGATGTTTAGTTCTCTCCCTAAATCTATAGTCTTGACTAGTTTTTTTATGACTAGTTATTTCCTTGATTTATGGCTTGATCTACGACCTTGACCTGGTTCTTAGATTGTTATTCCTTACCTATTTAAGCAAGGCCCATTCTAAATGTATTGCATTGAGTTCCATAATAATATATGATATTGTTACTCATTTGTTTGCAAAGGTTTATGTAAAGTTATTTTGGCAATTTTCTTTCATCTTATAGAACGTGGTGTTTGATTAGCATCTGCTTTCTTGGCTTGGTATGATCCTCGTTATCGCTCCTTCATGGTATCGAGTCGAGATTATCGTTGATGTCCATCCAAGTTTTATTTTGCAAATGAAATCTTTGTGTATTCATATATTTTGGATTTGGTCATATTTTTTTGTTACATGCATTTTTATGCAAAATCAGAGGGATATACTTCATTGATCTCTAAGGTGTGAAACCCTAAGATTGATCAGAAACTTGGCCATTTCTCAGGGGTAGTCATTTTTGTGCTTTTTTGTGGTTACAAGAAATACATAGGTTTTCCTCAAGATTCGCACCACACGGTTAAGAAAGCACGGAAAATTTTATTGGGTTTTGGATTTCACGTGTAGGTTGCCATTTCTCAGTAAAGCAAAGGTCACCGTATACACAAATTCAGAAATAGTATCTTTACTAAAAGAGGTAGTGGATGTGACTTTCTTGAAAACACGCAAGACACCCCCGAGTAATAGTAGGTGCTTAACTTTCAGCCCCTTTTAATTTTAATTATGTAGTGAAGGCAACAACAATTTATTTTGTTTTAGTGGTAACTAAAATAAATAACAGAGAAAATATTAAAAAGCTTGATCTCTTTTGACTTCAGAACTCCGCCTTTTAAGTGTCAATTTTTTGTAAAGTGCTTGTTTTCTCATACTCTTTCCATTGAAGTTATTTATTTTGAGACTTGAACTATAATTATAAAGTGTCAAATATGGAGGAGTGTTGTAATCAATTGTGGATGCATTTTTCTGATGAGCCCAACGTCCTAAAATTTTGGGAGTCAGCAATTTTTACCTATCATGGATTATGAGAATGATATACTTTTCTCTGAAGTATATGGACTTCAAGAGGATATTGTAAAATTTGTGGAAGAAAATAGATCGCTCAAGAAGCAAAATTATCTTCTATAATCACTCATTCACGATAAGGATACAATAATACACTCGCCAGTAACAAACTTGCTAGCCTACATCATCACCATCATATTGTGGAAAACCATATCGATGCTCCTAGTCAATTTTCAGTTGTTTCTCTTGTACCCACTAACATTTATCTATCAGCCTTTGAGCCTCGAACCTACTTTTGATGCTTCTAAACCCATGAAGCTTATTATCGCACGCCTTTTCACATCTGGTGCTCTATTATAGTACCACATGTTGTGTATCCTATCCGCCACCGCATGGCCTTTTAAAGAAGCATACCATTGCATTTAGTTCTCACATGCTCTATTCTATGGGTCTCACTAGAGGAGTCATTGACAACCATTCACAAGGTATTGTTTCCTCTATTCCACATGTTAAGTGGAATTCTCGTCATGACATTGGTTTTCAAGCGTATACTTCATTGGATCACACATCGATAGAGCCCTTTTTTGTTTGCTCCACTCTTTCTAAGGATCATGAGCAACACATGAGTTCTGCACCTTCACTCAAGCTTAAGAGAAACTCCGAGATTTTAGTTTTCAGCCATGATCAACCTAACACATAGTTTGATGTTCTTTTGCATGCACCATCAGTGCATTTTGCACCGAGTCATGTGCAGGCATCTTCTTCATCCATCCATGTTGATTTGGGGTGGATATTTGATCACTCATGGTGGTGACATAGGCATTCATTGAGAGGACTCTACAAGCGTGGCTCCTCCACCATTAGGCCTCTCTTGCTTCACTTTCTATACCTTATGCATTGTGATGCTTCTGTTTTAAGCATTTTTCTTTAAGAGTGTAGTTTATCTCTCTTGTTTGTTGAGAGATTTTGTGTCTATATTTTTGACACTTTTGGCATGTTGATGATTCTTATGGGGGATCTATTCTCAGCATTCTAATGTTATTTTGTCGAGTTGTTTGACCAAACTTGATTTTGGGTAACTCATAC